>CATKHJ010351585.1:0-83896 GCA_949750685.1 Vernicia montana | reverse complement strand
TAGATTTAAAATTTAGATTCATCACATATAACTATCAGGTTCATTAAATATAAAGTTTAGATTCATCATATATCACATGCAGATTCATTATCTTTTTTATTGTCAGATTCATGATTTAATTATTCTATAATTTAATTTCATTCATTCCTCAAATTTAAAATTTTCATTATTTAATATTTCACATATAATTATGAGGTTCATTAGATATAAAGTTTAGGTTCATCATATATCACATGCAGATTTATTATCTTTTTTACTGTCAGATTCATGATTTAATTATTCTATAATTTAATTTCATTCATTCCTCATATTTAAAATTTTCATTATTTAATTTTAAACTTTAAATTATCAGGTTCATTAGATTTAAAGTTTAGGTTCATCACATATAACTATCAGATTCATTAAATATAAAGTTTAAGTTCATCATATATCACATACATATTCATTATCTTTTTTATTATCAGATTCATGATTTAATTATTCTATAATTTAATTTAATTCATTCCTCATATTTAAAATTTTTATTATTTAATATTTCACTTATAATTATGAGGTTCATTAGATTTAAAGTTTAGGTTCATCACACATAACTATCAGGTTCATTAAATATAAAGTTTAGGTTCATCATATATCACATGCAGATTCAGTATCTTTTATACTGTCACATATAACTATCAGATTCATTAGATATAAAATTCAGATTCATCATATATCACATGCAGATTCATGATTATAAATTAATATTAAATTATCTATTTTATTTTTTTTTATTATAATCAACAGCTAGTTTTGTTATCTCGATCGAATAAAATTTAAAATAAGGGGATTGATTAAAAGACAATTTCCAATAATATTATATTGGACTGATTAACAAGTGAGAGACAAATACAAAGAAGAACTGAAAGTAGAAGATTTAGGCAAAGAAAGAGTAGCAAAACGTTTGCAAGACCTAACACTAATAGAATAAGAAAAAGAAGAAGAACATGAGCAAAAAAAACTATGATTTGAGGGAATCAGTTGCATATATTGTAAGCTTCATCAGTAAATTTTACAGACAATCCCAATAAATCTGGATTTATAAGTTCCACTTCCAAAACACAATCATTATTTTGATTATCAACTATAAAAGGACATGATATCATTCAGAAATTATAAGTATGCGATGAAACTATAATTTAATAGTGATGAATATGTAGTTTATGAATGATGAAATGTATATTTTTTAGTGATGAACCTGTTTTTAATAAATAAATTATAGTCTATAATTTATGAATTTATAGACTATAATTTATGGACCTTATGCATACGTTTAATGAACCTATAATGTTTAACTTATGAACCTATAATGCTTAACTTATGAACCTATAATTTTTAACAGGTTTAATCTACGAACCTGTTAAAACCTATGATTGTTCATAACCTGTTATAACCTATTGTTCATAACCTATGTTTGTTTTTGTAAATTATAACTATAAATATTAAACAGACTGAGAGAAAGAGAGAAAGTGAGATTGACAGAGATAGATTTTACCTATTTCAATAGGCAAATCAAGAGTTTGAATTGAAGATTCAATTGCTGGAACAATATGTTGATTTTCGCTTTGGAAAATTTTCGCCATTGATCGTTATATTTAATCTCTGTTCAAGAATTTGGAGGAGAGATGAAGAGAAAATTATCGATTCTTGATGATTCGTGGTTACTGCTTCATGATTTTGATGATCTCTGTTCACAATTTTGATGAGAATTGTTGAATCTCAGTTGAAGATTTTGGAGGAAAGAGAAAATAACTGAAATTTTTTTTTAGCTTTGAAAGTGATGCGCCGTCAACAATAAGCTAGGTCGTTATTTTGAAAGAAAAAAAAAATTTGCACGCTTCTGGTCCACAATGCATTGTGGACTCGGGTCCATGATATAACAATTGTAAAATCAATAGGTCCTAGGTTCCAACCCGCCTTTATAATCAAGTTGAACAAGTTTATTCAACTTCGTTTCCTACCCAAATTCAAATTTTGTTTTGAGTTTATTTTCTGCGTATTTACCCCATATATTTATAATGATATTTGCTTTGTATATATAATTTCTTGGAAAAAAATAATAATAAATAGGAATTTCAACTCCCAATATTTTAATTATAATTTTAAATCATTAATCATTTGAAATCCTACGTCCAATATTAAATTTATAAAAGATTTCAAAGTTTAAAAAGTTAGCGTTTATTGGTATTTATTCACCATCCTCAAAGCCCAATAATTAATATTGCGTTGGGATTAACTCTCTCTGCCTCTTCGTTAGGTTCTCATATGGAATAACCCTCCGGTGACTCCGGCCACCAGAGGAACTACCCTTTTTACTTTGTTTATAATTTGTTTTTTATTTGTTTTTCATTGTTTAGATCCTTCTATAAATTGGCTAAGGTGTATCCTTTTTGGCTCCGTCTATATCAGGCTATTTCATTTTATTTTCTTTGCTTCGATCTACTATATTCTAAGTGTATTAGCCATGGTATATCCTGACTATGACAGACTTTCCTCTTGTCTCTATATCTTGTGGATTCTATGTGTAGAGGGATGGAGATGGGAAAGAAGAGAGATTGAGGCAACTGGTGTCGAAACTCTCAGTTTCAGTGGCTATTCCTTACATATCCAGTTTGTGTTTTACTGATATGCCTTTATTTTTTAACAAATCTGTAAATTTGAGAAAGGTGTGTATTTGTCTCTGGCAGTACATCTTTTATTTTAGCCCAACTGCAACCTTGCTCTTCTGGGTTCTTCTTCCTTCTCCTCAGTCTATGGTGGTGATGACGGTACCAGTAGAGAATTCTAGCAAGGAGAGGGTTGAGTAGGGTTTACAAGGAAGTTTCTCACCTTCATATGGCTATTGGGCCGTGAAAAAAATCAAACTTAGCTTTGAATGTTTGTTTCTTGAGTTGTAAGTCCATTGTAAAAACTCCCTATGCTAGATAACATTGTATTGACTAAGTCCAAATTTATACTTTGGCCAAAAAAAAAAAAAAAGTCCAAATTTATATTCCTTAGATGGGCTTTAATTAGATATGTAATGCTAAGTTATATTCAATGAAAAATATCATTTACTTTGGCAATATATATATATATATATATATATTTCGTTGGGATTGAGTGTATGCAATTTAAGTTAATCGTACGTATGGAATCATACATTGCAGTTGATTTGGTTATATTCATTTTTCAAACCAAATGTTCAGATTTTATTAAAACTTCAAACACAAAAGAAGCAATGTACTCTGATAATGCACACCCACAAGAAGCGAGGGGGATTGATTGGATAGGAAAATCCCTTGCAAGCTTTGTTAAGAGTTAAAGCTTAGAATTTGAGGGATTCCTCTCAAATGATAAGAGGGTAAATGGCTTCCAAATTTCTGACTTCAACTAATGAATTGTTGAAAATAGCATATGAGAAAATTATGACACCATAAGAAGCTGTAGCCTATTAGCGCCTATGTATTGAAATGATAATTAGGAAGAAAAATAAAATACCAAAATCATCAAAGGAAATTATCTTTAAAAGATTATCTAATTTTTGCTCACACCACATGAAATTGCTAAAACAAACTCGAAATTTTCACCAAACATTTCCAGTAAAGTTCATCCATAATAGCTCTTTGGGACAGCAACACATGTTTAACAGCACCAACAAGAAACCCCAAAATATATATATTTATATATATCCAACCATAACGCCAAAAAAAAAAAAAAAAAGTTAATTTATTCAAATTGATAAACTACTTGAAGCCTATCCACTGAATCAGCATGTCACAAAAACACCACTAACAATGGTGGAAGACAAAAGGAGATAGAGACAGAGACCTAACAAACCTGTTAGCATGTTTCCTTGAGTTCAGAATTTTAGCAAAAGGAAGGCATTTTTTCCATGAAAACAACATTACCTGCCTGTCCATATACTTTCGACATTGTTTCCCAAATAGAACTGCTTCCCATTTACCATGTCTCCATCACAACTCTTGCAAGAATCGGCCCCACACAACTACAGATGAAACTTTTCTCCACGTTAGCGCCAGTAAATTAAATTGTGATAAATGAAGTAGCAAGAAGAACTTGACAAATCAGGTTGTACATTTTGCAAAAATCAAAAACACCAACAGAGGGGAAAAAATAAAAAAAGAAAAGGGTAGAAAACTTCCCAAGAAATAACTATAATAATTGTCACCTTGTACTTCATCTCTGGTTCTAGTTTTTTTGGCACAGAAGCTAAATGCAAGTATCAGTTCCCAGTTAAAAGTTACAGTGTACATTAAAGAATTGAAGGGTGGCTCCTCTCTCTCTTCTGGAAGCTACCTGGTATTCACATGAGAATAATACAAGAGACAAAAATAGGAGATACAGCTTCATCAGGTACTGCCAGCTTCTGTTGGCGTAGTACAAGGAGCCAGCGTGTTAGGGGGCAGGCTGATTCCACCCCCTCTCACGGATATATTCGAGAACTTGACTGAACTAGCCCTGCTTACAAGATTCGAGTCAAGAAACACGACGATCACAGTGATATCATCATGGAAATGCCGTCGGACACCACGGTCAATCTTCTTCAAGTCCGAATACCTCATTTCTCTCTTTTTTGCTGCTTCTTGCAGAGCAGCTTTCACCAGCCTCCTAGCACTTCCCTGCAATGAAGGTTAGAACAAACAAGTAAACAAAACATCCCTTTTTCTTTCTGGGGGATTAAAGGAGGGGCCAGGAAAACAAGGGTTTAAAACCTTAACTGCCCGAATTACAGTGCATATAAGGAATCAATAAATGGTAAAATGGATTATATATATATAAATGCATCCAAACAATCATCAAATGTAGAAACAAGCTGAAAGCAATAATGCTGGTGAAAATTTGAACTGAATTAAGGCAATAAAGTAAACTCTTTCAGCAGCCAGACCTTGCTTGGGCATTAACAATACAAACCTACTATCTATCCTTGAAGAACATGCATAATGAATTAACGAGGTTTCAAATAACAGCATCATCTTCTCAACAAGGACTGTCTAAATCAGAGGGCTAGGGTCAATTACAAAAAGGGCCTTGTGTAAGGGCCTTGTGTTTTAGCTATCATATAATTTTTTTCAAAATTCAATATTTTGCTCCTTTTGTTTTATAAATATCAAAATTTTGGTCCTTTGTTAGCTTAAAATGAGTACAAAGTGGATTTGGTTTTATAAAGGGTATGGGGTTTCACTACCATACACTCTTTTTTGAAATTCAATATTTTGGTTCTTTGTTAGCTCAAAATGAGTATAAAATGGGTCCAAAAGGATGTAGTTTTGGCCCAAAATACTACATTTGGAATGGTAAGACAACCAAAGTGTTAGATTAATATAATTCAAGGACCAAAGCAATAAATTCTTATAGAAGGACAAACCAAAATGGATAGGCTGAACTTCATCCATGGTCACTAGATTTGTTATCAAACTTGAGCAAGGTCATTTCATTTCAATTTGTATCAGCACAGTCACACAACTTTGATTTTCTTTCAAAAATATCACTACTGCCTACTTTTTGTAGAGATTTACCCAATATTTTTGTGTTAAGTCAAAATGTCCTATAGCCTATTTTTAAACATAGAATGATATTAGAAATACATTATTATACTATGCAAAAACCGGGGTGAAATCCGACCAAAAATCCAGCAACAAGGATACTAATGAAAAAAAAATGAAAGTCGTGTAACTATGCTTATAAATGCTGAAATTTAGTGACAAATTTGCCCATGGGTGAAAGTAAGCCAAATGGATAATAGGACAAATCTCAAGTTTTCTTTCTTTTTTTGGGAAAATTTCCCACTAGACTAAATATCTCTCCTCTCTCCCTCATATATAAGAGAAAAATAGTTGTAAAAAAAGGGAAAAAAGAAAGTAGATGGTAAATAAATTGCATAGAAACACATAAAACCAACTTCTCTGCTTGAAACAGTGCAACTGAAAAGATTGCTGGCTTAAAAAGACAGCTTTACACGACAAGGATAATGGTGATGGTATGAAAATATGCTACAAATCATAAGAAACACAAATTCATTGATCAACTAATTAACGACATTTTAGCATTCCTAATTCAAACATCAAGTAGCAACAAATTTAGTACAGGTTCTTATACTTCCTAGCCTAATAAAGTTTTAGAAGATAAAAAATCTTCATAAAATAAAAAATGCAGTAACGATGTAAATATAACTTACACTGCGTGGATGATTTTGTACTATATCAACTGCTTCTTGATTGGAAAGGTGCTCCCAAAGGCCATCAGATGCAAATATAATAAATTGATCATGTGGCTGCAGCTGGTGCACTGAAATTGATGGTTCTGCACTTAATATCGGCTTTTTAAAAGGTTCACGTAGTCGGAACTTGGCATATAAAGGCTCCCTGTTGAACTCAGGCTTCTTCAAATACACATCACCTATAGATCTGGATATCTGAAAGATCATAGGAACCTGATAATTAGACAACAAATTCAAAAGTAACTGATGCATCATGTCAAAAACCAGTATCACATACTTGAAAGTAGCTATATAATCTTTGAGATGCAACATTGTGGAATTTTGTATAGTTTTGAAAAGGTCTCATATTGATCTATCAGCCGAGCAGCATAACCCAAGTATGCACCAAACAAAAATCTACTGGAATTCATAAGTATCTTATCAGAACTCATGGTCTAGATCTAATATTGATCTAAAGCTACATAGACTACTAAATACAAGTCTGTGACATTGGCCATGGTTCAATCCAACATTTCCCCATGGTACAGCATTTAATAGCATATTGCCCCATTCATATCCTGAGATGGAGTTTCAGTACAGTTAGAGATGGAAACAGACCTCTAGTCATCCTTTCTGTTTGATCAATAAACCTCTGACCATCCTTGAGAATCAAGTTCAACATCAATCCCTACACCCACTAACTTCAACCAGAATATAAAGTTCACTGTGCCCACATGTGGAAAACATCTTTAGGATGTCCAAAAGGGGCCTAGGTACAGGACACAAACTAATTACCACCTCACTGATATTTGATATACTGTAATGGAGCAAAATGGAGTGACTTTCTTATTCATCGTTCTATTACTTTTCATTTAATGATGCTCCATTATGGTTAATATTCTAAAATTCTAGCAACAAAATTTCAATAGCCTTCATCATTGAGAACAAATCCAATCTGGAAAAGACGAGATATGTAAACTATGGTTAACCACACAAAATCTTGATCTGTGAAACATTAACCATGTCTAAGTCGCCAGCAAAAAGTTTCATACCAATTCCTAACTTGACATATTATGAAATCACATTATCAGAATGCTATCATGACAAACACAAACTTGATACCTTTAAACTTTTTATTCAACATCTTAGTTATCTAGGTCATAGCTTTTCCATCCAGCCCATCGTATATTTTTCAATTCCATGGATTAACAAAATCCTTGATTATAACCTTTTACAAAGGCTAAATTAAGGATCTAGGGTTACTGGCTGCCAGAAAAATAAAAATTACCACATTTGCAAGCATCCAATACAGAAAGCACAAATGATAAAGCAATTGAGAAATTGAAAGTTTATCATGATTTCTCCCGCACTTTACAGAGATTCTAAAGATAGTGCTCTAATTTAATAAACAACTTTACTTGAGTCTATCCTAATTCAATCACCCATACATTTTTCACCCTGCAATCAGCAGAAATCAAGCAAGACAAGGAAAACAATACTTTAGAAGACAAACAAACAGCAAGCTCCATTCTGCTCCACTCAAATGCACACCCACACTCAATGCTTTTGAACTCTTGAATAACAGTGATTCCTACCATGACAATCTCTACTATCTCTAGGAGATCACAACACTACAAGTATAAGCAGCCAAGGAAATTTACAAATTCTCCTTTCTAAAGCAGAAGAAGAAGAAGATAGTGATGAAGATTATGATGATTAAGGGCACTAAGAAGAACCAGTTTCTGCATGGTGAACAACTTACCTGTATGAGACCTTTTACGCGCCATACATTATGCTTTAGAACTACAATCTGTGAATCATCAGGATGCAAAGATTGCATCTCCTGTCTCACAGACTCTATACAAACATTGTGCTCAGACGAAAGCTGAATGGACAAAACTTCCCCGGTTGCCTTCACAGCTCTACCCAGAACAGCACGGGAATCACCGAGGTTGGCAACATAAAGGATTCCACCACAGATAACACCAACCAGGCAGCATGATCCAACTGCTGCAATTTGTGGTTTCATAGGCCATTGCTTAGTAACAAGAGAGAGAAAACCCTCTTCTGTTGCTTGATATGCCTTCTTTATTACATCCACTGACATCGACTGTTGCTCCATAGTAAACCCTACAGATAAGCATTAAACCTGAACATTTTAGTACACAATTGATCTTAACATACAAAATCCTGCAGTGAAAATTTTACTAGTCAAGCTAATTGAACAAATCCTTCAACCTTAAAAATCAAAACATAGTCTTCCAATTACTTGTTGAGGAACTTTAAATTAGAAAATAAAACAAATACATCACAGCAAGACCTCCATTTCCTTTCTAGCAATCACCAATAGATTTCAAACTTTGACTCTATATCCACTAAGGTAACTTCTTACACCATTCTTACCATATCAGTAATACAACAATGGGAGAAGAATACCTCCACTTAACTGTGCCTTGTATGCCTATTTGGATTTGTTGACAATAATTTGAAAAATAGCACAATAAGAGTGGTGATCATTCAAGTTTACCAATCAGAAGCTTAGAGAAAAGATGATTTTTTTTTCTTAAAAAAAAAACTATAACAAATCCCTAATCACAGCTGATGAAAGTCCCCCACAACATCCTTTAACTCTAATATATTTGAATCCACTCCGATTAAGCTTTTCTTTTTCAAAAATAAATAAATAAATAAATTTTGGATTTTTCAGCAAGCATAAGGGTAACGAAAACTAGGAACCACAGATGAAAACAGAAAAATCCATTAGAGTCTACTACTTACTCTTGAGGTGCTGAAAGAGGTGATCATTGACATAGCGGGATGTCTCAGGTCCCCCATGTCCATCATAAACTCCAATAAAGGTACCAAATGGACCAGACTCATGTAAGCTCAAACTGCCTGACTCAATCTGGCTTTGATCTTCAAGTAAATTGTTGGCCTGCACTACTGCCATAGAAAATTCACCATTAAAGTGCTGTCCATGGTCCTTGTACCACAATAACCCATCTTGGCGACCACTGCTATCCGAATTTGTATGCACATATCGATCGGACCTTGGCCGAAAGCAGGCCCTTAAAAAGTTCATCAACCCAGATAACATCCCTCATCTCATCCAAAGATACCTCCAAATTATCCACATTTAATAAGCACCTAAAAAACCCTCTGAACCAGAAACACCAGCAGTAAATTGTATCCTTCTCTACAACTCAGTGAGTGAGCACTACAGCATCATCAACAAGAAAGCAGAAACAAAATTAGCAATCATACAATAAGGACTCAAAAACACCTCATACACAAATCCCCCTAAACCAAAAAATTCAAACAACCCTTAAGAAAATAAGATTAAAAAAAAATCAACTTAAAATACTGTGACTAAACAGTTATCACTCCAAATAAATTTTAAACCCAAAAACCCCAATTCTGGATGCATCCTCTTCTAGTCTTCAGGAAAATAAAAAGTTTTGCACAAGAAGAAAATCAACAAAAATTGCAGAGAAATCAATAGTTGTACCATTCAAACTTAATAGATCAATTAACAAGTGTAAAGAAGCCGCTTTTTCTGTTAGTTTCAGTTACGAATTGCACAAAAAAACAGAAGGAATCAAAGCTAGTTAATAACAAATCCACCATTGTTTCACCTATAAGCAGAAAACTCATGACCACAAGAGCCGCTAATAATGAAAAAATCAAACACAAACACCAAAAAGGGGGAGCTTTGAAAAAGAGTAGTCAAAGCCCACGTTTTCTCAGCCAACAGTTGGGTCAGCCATTAGGACAATCCATTTTACATTTGAAACATTAAAAACCCACAAAGTAATGTTACACAAAAAATCACCGAAGACCACTCCCCCAATCAATTCATGACAACAATTCAACTAAATTGAACAAATTTCCAAGCTTACCTTGTAAATTTTGACTGGTTCTTGAAAGACACTAACTTTTAAAGTATAGGAAGAAAAAACTTCATGTGGGTATCAAAGTATTAGATCTGTGGATCCATAAAAAATAAAAGAAAGAAAGAGAAAATAGAAAATGGGTTCAGGGTTCTAGTTGATTTTGCTGGTGCTTTTGTAGATGATGAAATTCTTGAAGAAGAAGAAGAAGAGAAAAAGAGAAATGAAAAATGGAGGAGTAGTGTATATGTTTTTAGAAAAAAGAGAAAGTCTTTGTTAAAATATTGGCCCCAACTTGCAAAACTCTCTCTCTCTCTCTCTCTCTACTCTTAGCAGACAAGCCCCATAAAAGACCAACAATGGAGAGCTTGAAGCCAGCAAAGCAGAGGTCCAGTTCTGGGCTCCACGCCACTATGGTAATAGAGAGAGAGAGAGTCAATGAAACAAAGTTTATTTTGGATAAATGATATCATGTACGGGCGATATTATAGGTGTTGCATGAAATGGGGTTCACGTGAGTCCACGTGGAATATGACATGACACCAAACCAAAACCTATGTTAACCATTGTCTTGTCTTCATGTGGTTAATTGACTTAGGTCAATGTATTTTTACACGTGTCACTTTAAAAACATGGAAGCATAGAAACATTGAGTTACTTGAGGCGACGTTGATCAGAGGCTACTGTGGAGACGGAGTGCTGTTTCTGGTTAGTCACGCCCTTAAAAAGTTACCATATAAGAGAGACCCAAAAGAAAAAACTCAAAATTAGTTGTGTTGTTGTGTGAACAACTAAGTGACCATCCAATGGGTCAAATCAAATGGGCAATGGCAGCAGGTATTTTTTTACCAACTAATTAGGTTAATTGTGTGAGCTAATGATTTAAAAGTTAATTTTAATGGGCTTATAAGAAGGAAAAAAAATAATAATAGGTTGTTAAAAAAAAAAAATAAGCTTATAATATAATGGGTTCTAAACATCTAAATGAATTTACAAATTATCAAAATCAACTTATAATATACCAAAATCAACGTCTAATATTTTCTAGAAAAAATTCTTATAAATTAATAATTAAGGAGCGAGTTATTATTAATTTTTTCTTTCATTTTTTTAAATAATTTTCAAAAATGATAAAAATATCGTTTATCATAAATTATTATTAATTAACAATAAAATCACTTAACAAGTGAGTTAATTATTATGTTTGACAATATATATTCTTCTTATCTTAAAAAAAAAATTTAAATGTAATATATGTTGATAAAATATATAAATTTTAAGTTTTTATTAAAAAATTCTATTTGATACGATAAAAAAAGGAATTTTTTTTCCGTTAAATCTTATATAAAATTATTAAAATGTCTTTAAAAAAAGAAAGAAAAAAAAAACCTAATTCCCTTTCTTTCACTTCCCCACAAACCAAACAAAAAAAAAATGGATAGAATTTAATTTTCTTATCAACCAATCAAGCAATAACCCAGACAATGAATTAAAAATTACAAAATTGATAAAAAAAAATTCTAAACTAAATTAACCCAAAATTTTTTACTTTCAAAATTCTATAGACTTGCAAAATTTTTGCAAGAAAATTTATTAAAGAATGAACAAATAAAAAAGAAAACAGCAAATACAAAATGAAATAATACCAATAAATCAAAAACCAAACACATTTTAAGCTTGCAATAGTTATTCATTTTTTGTTTTACATTTTCAAATATACTTGTAAATTATCAAAATCAACTTGTAATTTTTCTTTAATATCTACTAGATGTAACTGTCTACCAATACTATTTTAAGTAATATTTTTTTTTTCATATATATATATATGGATACTTAATATTTTTATTGTGAAAATTTTATTTTATTGCAATTTGATTTTATTAATGTCAATTACTTGAAATTTTAATGTATTTACTAATACCATTATATATAAATTATTACCAATTTGGTATTAATTGGACATAAATTAAAAGTATATATATCCAAGTTAAATGTAATTTAAAATTCAAAAGTTAACAATTTAACATTTTATGTCTAATTTAGATGTCTCAATTGAATCATTCTACTATATTAGCACTTTTCCTTTAAGTGAAAGTTAAATTGCCATGAAAATATATGACTAATTTGGACTAAATATGTTCAATTAGGTATGAAAATGTGTATATATAATTTAAATATCAATTATAATCAATTTGATATGAATTGAATACAAATTTAATTTAGGTGGTGTTTGATAACACCATTCAGTACTTAAAATTAAAATTTTCAGCACTTAATCGTTTTAAATTTATTTGATAACTACGTTTTAAAAGTATAAATTAAATCAAAAACCACTTAAAATGATAAGTTAAAATTTTAAACTAAAAATTTATACTGAATGCAATAAGTGATTAAATTTTTAAATATTTTTACTATTTAAAAATTATATCACTTATTTTATTTAGAACTTAAAATTCAGTACTTAAATTTTCAGCACTTAATTTTCAATTTTACCAAATACCACCTTAGACTTCAAAATTTAACATCTAAACATTTTAAGTTAAATTTAAGTTCAAAATTTAACAAGTGATTATAAATATAAGTTAGATATAATTTAGACTTCAAATTTTAGAGGTTCCAATTGAAACATTTCATTATATATTAATATCAACATGATTCATTATATATTAATACCATCAATAATTTGGAATATTAATCTTTTGGTTTTCTAATTAAATAGATCAAGTCCAATTACTTCATGTGAAAATTGACTAATTAATAAATTGACTAATTTACTAATGGTTAACTTATTGTTACCTATATATGTTTAAGTGTGCTACTTACTCATATTTTTAAATATTTTATTTACCTATATTTTTTACTTTATTCAAATATATGTTTATTCAATCATGTTTTTAAATAAAATATATATACTAAGCATTATATATTGTATATAATATTTATTATATATTTAATTTAATTGTGATTTAAAATTTTAACTCAATTTTTTTTAATTATGATTTAGTCAATAGTTCAGTTTTTTTTTTCTTTTTCTTTACAACATATATAGTTAGTTTTTTAGCATTTTAACTTATGTTTTTTGCCAACTTGTAATTTATGTATTGATTAATGCCCGTATAAAAAATTTATACTATTTTAGAAATTGCAAATGATTTTTTTTACTTGTCAATTTTAATTAAATTAAATTATATCAATTTTAATACATTATAGTAAAAACTCCATTTTGAACATTTTTAAATATATTTAATAAATTTTGAAACAACATAAAAGAAAATTATATTCACCTATATTAAAATTATTTAAATATAAAAATATATAATAAAAAATATATTATCAATTATTTATAATTAAATTAATAATAGAAAAAATTATATTATAATAATTGGATAGATCTTAATTAAATTAGTAAATAAAAAAGACACTTTAATATTTTCTTCAAAATTTCATATTTCAATTTTAAAAATATATTGATAAAAAAATTATATTGCTCATACAACATAATTATTAACATAATTTTAAGTCAATATAATTATAGTTATTAATTTTAAAATAATTAATTTTACAAATATGTGAATCTCGTTTATATCTAGTAAGTTGAAAATCAATTCATACTTTATCATGATGTTTAAACATGTGTAATTAATATTCAATTTCTATTAATGAGATTTGTCTGCTAATAAGTACCATAACATGTGTAATAAATGTCATAACAAGTAACAGTTAAAATGTCAACTTTTAATTAATTGCATAATAGGTTGCTTTTAATTTTTTTAATGATTAAGATTTAAAATTAATGATCTAAAGGTAAATTAAAAGAAACAGATTTACCGTTAAATTCAATGCACTATAGAAAGAGTCAGAAATTTTTTTTTATGAAATAGATGAGTTGAATTTTTTTAAATTTTAATATTTTTAAATTCAAGTTCCACCCTATAAGTTTTTTTTTTTTTTAATCAACCCTATAAGTAAGTTTAGTAGAGAATGGTGATGTTAGGGGTATTTTTGTCACTAAATTTTATAAAAAATATTTTTTAGAATTTTAACCGATAATTATCTCAAATAATATAATACAATTTAATATAAATAGAAAATAAACTTAAGAGTCAAACTCTGAATTTCTCAGATCATAATGCTGAACCAAATTCTTATTTTAGAGATTTTTTTTACAATAAATAAACTAAAAAATAAAATATTGAAATATAGTTACATGTTAACGTGTTAAGATTGCTTATTGACTCATTGACTGTAGTTATCATAGTTCATACATCAATTAATCAATTCCTAAGTGATGATCATAGATGGATTAATTGGTATATAAGTAATTAACATCAAATCAGTTAATTAATCTTATCAATTTCATTTAATACTATTAAATGATTAAAAAAAATCATATATTCAGTTATTCACAGTATAAGATAGATTTACACTTCAAATCAAATTATGAATATATTTCAAATATCAAAACTTATAACTCAAAATATAAGATATTAATGATATGCGATTTTATAATTTATTAATGTGTGTATGTATGCAATATGTTTGATCAGTTAATTGAATTATTGATTTTTAATTTATAAAATAAAAAAAATGAAAGACAAAACCAATGTATCTATTAAAAGAATTTGTTTTATTTGATTTTTCAATTTTACTTAGAGATGGAAAATGAATTATATTGCACGAAATAAGTTGGACTCATTTAAAGTGTCATTTCTTTGGCAAAAAATAAAAATAAAAATTTAAAGTGTCATTTTTTTTAAAGAGATTCAGATTAAATCGTTTCAATTAAAAATTAACATCTTACTTATATTTTAAAATTTTAATTAAATTAATATAAATTATAGATGGAATGACAATTAAAAATTTAATAATATGTATAATTATCAATATTGAATCCTTCTACCATACATAATTTAACCATGGATAATTAATCACACAATAGAATCATTAGCGTATGTATAGACAATAGTGATCGGACTTGTTTATGGGATGAGTATAAATTTAAAAAATTTAAAAAATTTTAAATGTTTGACTCATTCATTTTCTAATTTCTTTTATAAATAGTCTTAAAATTTGATACTCGGCTCATAAATATTATGTAATAAGACAATGGTAAGTAATAATATGTGAAATATGGATAACAATTTCTCCTGTCTCGTCAGACACCTACTTAACCTAAATGAGATGGGGCGAATTTTACAATTTGACTCCAAATCAGGTTCGGATCAAGTTCAAGTAATAATATAACTCGATATAAACTTAAACTGATTTTATATATTGTATATATTTTTAATTTTTTATATTATATATATATATATATATATATATATATATATATATATATATATATATATATATATATATATATATATATTTAATTTATCATTTTTTTTACTTTATAGTTTATTTTTTTATGTGAATATAAACTATATTATATAAATAGGTAGAAAAAACATATAAATGAATATATATATATGAGAAAATAACACTAGATTTTTTTTAAAATAAAAATAAATATAAAATGAGTAATATCCTATCCGATCCACCCTACATTTCGCCTTGCTCCAAGATGGAGCAGGTGACAAGTCAGATATTTTTATTTTTAAACTGATCGAGTTTAGATTTTATAAAACCCGTCTTAAATTCAACCAGTTGCCATCTCCGACGTGAAACACTTGGTATGTATTGTGAGTTTGTTTGTGGATATATGAAGTCAAAACCTGCTGGCTTAATGGCTTATAGATGAGGAGTTGAGGGGTCAGCATAACTGCTCATAAGAGAGCTTTTTGGTGTTTGGACATTTGTGAGACCCGCCGACTTTTGATTTATTACCTCTAAATTGTCCTTTGATTTCTTAAGGAAAGGTGGGAAATTCCTGTACTTATTTTATTTGAGTGATTATTTCTTTGTTTTTAAGTCAAGGTAAACAGCAATTATAAGAGCCTCTCTAAAAGACTGTTTAAACTAAACTATTTATTATAAAAAGTTATTTAACCAAAAAAAAAAAAAAGACTTCAATACTGTTTATCTTTAAAATATAAATTAGAGAGTTGGTTTAGTTTTCTACATATAAAGAGTCAAAATTTACTATTTATTCTAATTGTAATTAATACACTTCAATTTTCTATGCATATTATTAATTGATACTACCTTTCTATTATTAGAGGGAAAGTAATAAAATAAAAAAAAGTGAAATTTAATAAAAAGAAAATGAAGAAAAAAAAGATTAAGACATTAAATGCTTATAAGACAAAGTAAAATATAGAGAGTTTATTATAATTAAATAAAGTTTTCTCCTCTTTATATTTAAATATTAATCAATATGCTTTTTATTAGATAAAAGATACTCTTTTAAATAAAAAATATCTTAGAGATGCTCGAATATAAAAATTAAATTAAAATTTGTTATATATATATATATATATATATATATATATATATATATATATATATATATATATATATATGTTGTATGTATTTAGTATTGGAATTTTCTTTAAAATTAAGATATCTTGAATTTGAATTTGAATTGAAACTAAATTTATATAAAAAAAAAATCAATTTAGTATCTTATTACAATAAAATGAAAATGTTTTTTTTTAAAAGAATAAATGTCATTTTCTTTTACTATTATGATAGAATTTATAATTGGTTGGAAATATGATCTTTAACATACACTTTTAAAATAATTTCACCTTATCATTATAAAGAAGTTAATTCTGACCGAGGTAAAATCATTCAATTTTTCTTGAATTTGATATGATCTGGTGCGATCTGTAAGAAGAAATAAGAATTAGGTGGGATAAGTCTGGTGCCTATCAAAGCCACTCTGACGGTCAAATTAGTTGATTGATTCAATTTAGAAGACTGAGAATAATGTTCTGTATTGCCTGTGTATATGTGTATATATCTGGGATGATTGATTTCTTGAGATATTTATAAGACATGAGTCATTACATGTATTGAATATGAATCTCTTTGACCGGTTTGAATTAGGATTATAGTTTGCATGTTTTAGTTTTAAACTAGGAATCAAACTAGATAATCCTGTTGACTTTATCTTATTAGTCTTTAGACTTTTAAGCATATTGGATTGGATCGGATCCATCTTACTTTATGATTCAATTCGGTATATTTTGCACCTTATTACATTAGAAGAATGAAAATTACATTGCAAGAGATAATTATACTTTTAATTAAGTTTATTGCAGTATTTAGGTTTGAGACTTTTAATAAAAAATTTAAAATTTCATAATTGAGTTTTATTTTATTTTATTATGCTTCTTAATTTGATAACTAAAGTTGGATTTATGAAATTAATATCTAAAAATACGTTTTTTTATTGTAAATTTTTTAAATTCCATGTGAATGGGTATTTCTTTGCTTGTAAAAACATTATCTATAAAAATAAAATCATTTCATTTCATTTCTTTGCAGAAGGGTTTATGATCCGATTGGACAGGCAGCGGGCCAAACAGAAGAAATAGTAGTCTGGGGCAACTGTGAATTTGGGTCCTGCGGGTACTTGATCCAAAAGAAAATGGTCCAACGGATTCGACTCATCGCCTTTGGCGATGATCGACGTCGTTTTTCGACCAAATTCTCTTGTTTGGGTTCCTAAACGGGCAATTTTTCTATTTATGAAAACTTTTTTGCTTTAATTGTAATTTTTGGTAGGAATTCCGGATTTAGGCGCCGTCTGTGGCACTTTCCTTATTTTAATTATTATTTTATTCTGATGTAATATTGCGAATATATCATTTATGGCAGTTTTCATGTTCGTTTCTGTGTTTAGGGTTTCGGAACCCCTACTTATATCATTGCTTTGCCTGTTTTAAGGCATCAAATAATATTCAGAAATTTAAACTCTAAATTAATTTTTGTGCATTTTTACTTACGCTGCTTCAATTTCATTTTATTGTAGTTTTCTTCGTTATTATTAATTTTAATGACTTTGTGAGAAACCTAACATTATACTCATGACATGCCTAGGAAATTTTTAAAAAAAAATCCTTATTTTAAAGAAGCATATCAATTACATTTTTTTTTTTTTCAATTGATGGAAGAGCTACAATTGAAGCACCTCGACACTTTCAATTGATACCAACGAATTAGATAACCACTTGCATTATAAAATTGATAACTAAATATCCAACAATTCAAAAAAAATAATTGAATATTTTTTATAAATATATTTTGATGATTATGTACCTTAAAAATGATTGAATTTTAATAAGGAAAATACAATAAAATATGTATAGGAAGGGATCGATCTTTCTTCTATATAATCTCTATTTAAATATCTTTGCTTCTATGGATGATCAACAAGCATCATTAAAATAAACATATTATCAAATCCAAAATCACATGCATGTTGAAATCTTCATAATATTTATATATATACACATTTTAAAAAAATGCATAACACTATTATAATTTATAAATAATCATATTTAATATCATGTAAATCATACTGTTAAAAAAAATATTTGATATTAATAAGAATTAATAACATTACTAGTCGATATATAAAATGCTCATAATCAAAAGTTTTTTTTGTAACAATATTATAAATATTTGACAGTACTATTAACCTACTATTAATATATGTTATTTAATATAATTTCATCAACTTCTTGTTATATAATTAGGTATATACTTACTGTTAACTGTTAGTTTTAACAATATATATTAAATGATGTTAAATTAATACTGTTAATTTTAAATTTTTTTGTAGTAAAATAAAAAATTCTCTTATAATTCTCATAAAAATTTTCAAATTATATTAAGTGTTTGAGATTTTAAGTTGGCAATGAAGACAAAAATTGAAATAAATGAGAGGAGATCAATGATGAATGGAGGGGACCAAGAGGAGCCATGGTTCCATTTATCTCTAAAATGCAATATTTTTATGGTGTATAATTATTAAATTTTTGTTATATTTTATATTTGACTCCCCTTATTTTAAGTGAAAATTTTTCTTAGATATATAGAAATTAACTTAATTATATATATTATTTAAATATAAATTATGGTATATAAAATTAGCCTCCTTTAAAAAAAATTTCTTACTCCGTCATTGAATGAGGTTATCTAATTAGTATCAACATGTAATGTCTCATTAGCATGTGAAGATTTAAATCGAATTCAATGCTATGCATTTATCAAGAATTTTATATACAAATATATATGAAATTAGGAGCCTCCAAACATTTGTATAAAAGGGTTATCTAAGAAGGAATAAATGCCATTTTTTCATGTAAAAAGATTATAGATCTTTTTTTTTTTTTCCTAAATATATGTAGAAGTTGAAAAATAAGGCTATAATGTCAATCAGAGAGGGAGAGAGAGTCTTTATATATTGAATAATTTTGGTATAAAATGGACGGTTTTGAACTTGTTCTTTAGGAATCTTAGATGTGGATTAATCTGGCCTTTCCAAAACTCCATTTGTAGTCCAATATTGAAGGGGGTCCCTAGTCCCTACAACAACTTGCTAAAAAGCTAACACTTCTGCAACCTTATCCACACTAGACAATGGACACACCTCTCCTCTCCTCTCCTCTCCTTCATTGAAGTAGCCTGCCAACATAGGAAGCTATGCTTAATACAATAAAATTATATGGTGGGATTCAAGTTTGAGGACCCCACTAGACTTGGAGTAATGGCCAAAGAAGCATATGGTAGGCTAAATTCATAGAAATAATTAAACAAACATGTGATGGATAACCTAATTAATTAATATATATTCTGGATTATTAATTATTAAGGATTTGGGTTTGCATATAATTTCTCCTTGAGTGAAGGCCTAGTATGTAAAAACAATGACTAAATTTAAAATTCTTAAAGAGAAAGATATTGTAAAAATTTAGATTTTTATCTTTTTTACATTATAAAACAGACAATCGAGTGAATCATTAGTTAAAAAAATATTTCATTTACAATCAATTACCTTTTTTTATATTAATATGTACCAAATCAACAGGACAATTTTAATATAAATTTAGATTATCATGTGATTACATTATTAAAATTCACTATTAATCATGATTTTGATGTAAATTATGTTGATATCGTACAATATTAATTGGTTGGAATATAAGTAACAGTAAAAACTAAATCTATCTGAAAATAAGTAAACAGTAAAAACCAAATCTATCTGAAAATTTCTCTCAATAATATATATAGACAGTGTTTGCTAGCTAACATGAGCGTATGGCATTATCTAACGATATAGTAGTCAATAATATAATTTTCAGGTAAAATTGATAAGATGACATGATCCACCAACTGTATAATATTTGGTATCTAGTAGTGGAATTGTTAGGTCTCTTTCAAAAGGGTGTCACACCCTAAATGTCTTCTTCTCTTGATGGAGAAGAACAGTATGATTGGAGCTAACATGACCTACAAAAGGCCATTTCTATTTTCCTCTACAAATAAAACTATGCATATATGGTAATTGTGATTTAATTTCAAATTATCTAAATCAAAACTGGGATAAGGTAAACTCTGCCTAAGTATGAGTTTCTCATGTTTTGATGATTCCAAACTAAAAAAAAAGGAGGATTGCGATAGGTGACGGTCAGAGTAAAATTTTATGGCATCTCATGAAAATTAGGATAAGGTAATTTAATACTAAACTAATGACAAACTCATAGTTAATTATGAAGTTTAATTATCTTTGGCTGCTCATAGTGAATTGCTATAAAACCTAACTTATTATTAATATTAGAAAAAGAAAATTAATGCCATCTTAGCAGCTTTTGACAGGTTTGATGTACATTGAAAGTAGATCATATTCAAGCCAAATGCTTAAAATTAACATGTTTTAAACACATATATATAACTAATGGACACACTATGAAAAAGCTTTTATTTATGCTTTTTCTTTTAAGTACAGTGTTGTGTGTTGATTTTGTATGAACATTAATAGAAACATTATTATTTTTTTTGTTTGATTCAGTAATTGGGAAATTATTCCCAGTTAATCTAGTAATCATATGATCTATTCCAAGTTTGTTGTTGTATATGCAATCACTCATATATATGAGTTTATTTCCTAATTTTACTTAATAAAATTCAAAATAAACACCTTAATTATAAATGAATGATTAGTCATGGATCGAAATGGTTAAATTAGATATTAATTATTAATTGATTTGATTCGATTTATTGAAAAAATTAATGATGAAAGAAAATTGTAAGATTTCTCTTTTCAAAGAGAAGACTTTTTCTTGATTTATGAAAAACAGTTAAATTAGAAATTAGTCGACAGTCAAATTGATTTAGTTTGATTTGATTTTTAATATATATTTTTATTTTAAAAAATTTCTTTAATATTGTATTAATATTTTCAAATAAATTCAATCAAATTTAGATTAAATCAATTGAACACCAACCGATTTGATATGATTTGATTAAATTATTGAAAAGACTAATTTTCTTTTTGGAAAGAAGACCTTTTTTATCTTATTTTTCAAAATTGGTTAAATTAAAAATCAGTCAACAATCAAATTAATTTAGAATTCAATTTGATTTTGATTTTTGAAAAGAGATTCAAATAAATTTGGATTTGAATTGAACCAATGGAACACGAGGTCACCAACCGATCTGATTTGAAAAACAATAGGTAAACAAGGACAATCACACTCGTGCAGTTGTCTTTAGCATTGGCCATAGCTGCACTTGCATGATACAATACAGAATTGCCTGTGAAGTTTAAAAAGAGAGGAAAGGGAATATGATGGGTGCATCTAGTTAAGTTTGAAAGCAACATATATTCATTGCATTTGATAGATACTTGCCATTAAGTAGGGACACACATTATCAGATTTATGGCCTTTCTTCAAGTAAATTAAGTGAGCTGCCTTTGTCATGTCAGATTTATAGCTCATCACATACTGTTATTTTATATAAATTATATATATTTCTTCAATGGATATAATGCAACTATACCTCAAAATGATAGTAAACTAGCTAATTGATGGATTTAATCTTTGTCTATGAGGTAATGTTAAGAATTTATTTATTTCAATTTGTAATCTTTTTTTATTAGTTTTTACTTGTTTATATTGAGATTAGTTTTTTTTTTTTTTTTTGAATGAGTTTGAAGGTATATCTCTATATATTAAAATTATTTTCTAAATATTGGTTACAAAAATCAACATTTATTTAATAAAATAGGAGAGTAAACTCATCTTTTCAATTGAGTTAAAATAGTATTTTTCTAAAAAAAAATTATGTTTTAAATAAATAGAAAATAAAATAGTAATAAATGAAAGATATGAATTGAGTCATTTCGCGTTATGATTAGATATCGACTTGATTCTCGTAAAGATTTTCAGATCAAGTGCAGATTTTGAATTAAGTGGCTTAAAATATATATTGAATTTTTTCTAAGAGAAAAAGTAAAATTTTCTTTTATATTATTGAGTGAAAATTTAAATAGATCACTTTTTCATATCAGATTAATTAATTAGAAAGATTGGCTGCTAATAGATTAAAATTGAATGATGGAATTAAAGTTGTAGATGGAATATATATGCAATAAAAAATTCAAACCAATAATGACATGTAACATCATCTTTAGTTCTTGGAACGAATTTTCCTTGTAAGAATTGTCATGCAAGGGAATTAATTGTACACTATCCATGGCCAAAAGTGTGTGTCACATTGAAGTATTTGATAATTTCTTCTACTAGGTCATGATAATTACCTTATAAAAGATAAATATTATTATTATTATTTTTAGTATAGGGAGGGAAATTGGTTTGCAGAATATAATATATAAATAATAGAATAATTATTCCTAAAAATTAGATTAGGCAGGGAATAAAATAATTATTTCAATTTCATAATTTGATTTATAGTATAGAGTAATTATTCTATTTTATAAAAATGACCATAATATTCTTATACATTAATTTCATTATTAATATTAAAATTAAATATACTTTTATTAAATTTTATTTAAAAAATAATTTAAATGTATAATAAATAAAAATTTTATTTGACTTAAAATTAAAAAAAAAATAAAAAATATTTTTTAAATTAATTACTTAAATTAATTTATTGTTCTATTTACTCAAATTTTTTTTGTTGCAAAAAATTGATCCAGAGAGTTTTAATTTTAAAATAAACAGTAATATATATATATATATATTAAAAAAAAAAAAGGTAATAGTGGTAAGTTTGGACTTGCCAATATTTTTTAAGGGTAAAAATGAAAATACTCTATTCTATAGTATAAAGAATATAAATTCTTTAATTTTTTGTAGAGTATATATTCCATAAAAATTGTGGAATTGTCATTCTATGAAATTAGTATTTTTTGTGTAAAATTTGAATGAAAGTAAGAAATAATTAATTTTTACATAATAGTTATTATATTCTTACTCAATTTCATGAATCAAACATAACCATAAATCTATTGTCTAAATTGTATATACACTTACTATTATACTATGCGTTAGTGTGCATAAATATATTGTTGATATAATTAAAAAGTTTCATTGGCAAATAAGTCAATAAAATCAAGATGGAGCACTGAACTTGGCCATCAAATTGCATTTAACATGAAGCTTACTAGTTTAGGACCACTTTACATTAAAAAAGCATACTTGTCTTTTGCTTTATATACATTTTGACCCAAAACCAGAATTATTGACATTACTCTCCAATTCCAATTCATAGTTTTGTTTCATCCTATCTGTTTGGAATGGCAATTTGCAGGCCAGTAATTAATATCTGTTTCATTCCATTTATTAAATTGGATAGACAGATTTTAAATTTACAATTATATCAGACAGATTTCTATCATTAACAGATAAGGGAAAATAATTCCAACAAATTTATATATATATAATGATATAATAATTTAAATTATATTTTTTTTAATTTATATTATCTGATAGGTAAATCCAAAAAATAAAAATATATATATATATATGTATATGTAAAGGTGGAAATGAAAAGAAAATTTGATATGAATTCTATCACAGGAAAAAAGTTTTAAAAAATAATTATGTGATTTGATGCTTTTATTAAGAGAGGTTGTATGTGGTTTATTTTTAAACATTTAGATTTTTGTAATTTATTTTGTTAGACCTTTAAATCACTAATATTATTAGTATTTAATATTTAGATATAAAATATCAATTAAAATAATATTTTTCATGAAATTCCATCAATACTATGTGATTTACTTTTTAATAAAAATAAAAATTTTAATATTAAATATAAAAATAACAAAAATTTTTAAGATGAAAAAGCGAAAAAAAAAATTTAAAAATTTTGAAATTTCAAATTTTCTCTCATTCAAAATTTGTTGCACTTTAAACCACAAACTCACAAGATCTCAAATTTATGCTCTTGTGCCACTATTATTATTAGTAATATCAAGTTTGGAATAGGTAGAGCAATTGTGGCATGTAATCACTGAATTAGAGATTTGATTGTGGATTTATTTGGTTTTCCAAAAAACGTGTAGGAAATTTGAATGAGTGAGATTAAGATTTTTTAAAATTTTATTTTATTTTTTTTCTTTTAAAATATTTTTTTATTCTATAATTAATTAAAATTAAAATTTTAATTAAAATGTGGATGTCACAATGGTTGGTGAAATTTTATATTGTCAAATCATTAAATATTAATAATATTAGTTCAACTTAGTACTTAAATGTTTAATAGAGCAAATTATATAAATTTAACAGCAGGTTTAGTTTATGAGATTGTTTAATTAAACTATAGTATTAGTAAATAATACTATATTTGGTACATAATAATTTCAAAAGTTTAACTAATTCATGAGATCAATTTTATCTAAAATCTAACTTCTCATGTCTTTAGCAAGCCATCTCCAGTAGGATTACTAATCTCATAATTCATGAAATTATAATCCTTAAAATAGCCTTAATTTTGGTATCTCATTTGCTAATTTTGGGCTAACTTAAATTTGGCCAGAATATGATAACTCTCTTTTCTTAAAGTTATTTTTTCTATTTAAACTAAAATTTTGGTTCAGTTCTTGAGAATTTAATAATATTATTACTTATTTTGAGAAATAAAAAATTCTAACAATTTATAAATAAATTATAAAATATTTTTAGTATTTTATTTTGCAGATCAAAATGACATTAATGATACAGGCGATGATGTCATGATATTAATGATGCAGGCAATTATGTCAGAACAATAATGATGCAAGCGATGATGTCATGATATTAATGATGCAAGCAATGATGTCATAATAATAATAATGTAAGATGGTGGAAAAAGAAGATGGAATTTGCCTATAAATAGGCATTACCACCCATCTTTCAATTTAATCATTCAAGTATTCAATCAATTAGATAGATTTATATTTTCTTAGTTTCATTTCTTTTATTTTCATTTTGATCAAGAAGAGAAGTTTTGGAGCTCATGTACGCCAAATGCTATATTCCAAAAAGAGTTCTTTCTAAACTTTTATTCTTTAATTTAATAATAAGTTGTTATTATATTTTCTACTAGATTGATTATTAATTTAATTATTTCTTTCTTCTTAATTATGAGTAGCTAAATTTCTTCTCTAGAATTTAAATATAATATTTTGATTTACCTATGACTATCTATGTTTAATTGATTTGGTTTTGATTATTGGAATTAATCTTTTATCTTAGAACTTAATGCTTGTGAATAATTGATCACTATTTACATGTTTAAAAATATTATGTGAAGTAGCGAGAGTGGAAGTATAATATTAGTTCATTAGGATAATTGACCTAGGGTATGTGTTGTTTAGAGATAAGAACACTCATTTGTGATTAATTAAAGGATTTCCATATAACTTAATGGGTTTATATTAATTGCTTGTGATCACGAGAGTAAACATAAGATTAACATAAATATTTGTGTTGAGTCTTGAGAGAGAACATTATATATTTTAGGGAAATCTAATCATTAATTCCAATAAAATTAAATCAATCTAGAAAATATAGAAAAGTCATAGGTAATCAATTGATGAAATCTAAATCCTAGATCTCTATCATTTATTGAATTTGTCTGTTAAATTTTCTTACATCTGTTTTAATTTTCTTTTTCTTTACAATATATTGACTTTCTAAATAATAAAGTAATCATACTTTTTGATAATTGTCAACACATTCCTTGTGGGATCGACACTCTATTCACACACTATTACTTACCCACGATCTGTACATTTGCATATTTAGCACAATAATTTGCAAAAGAATTTTCAGGTGAAAGATTTAGGACCTCTAGATTATTTTTTGGGTATGAAAGCTCAATGGACGACCTCTGGCATGCTTCTTACACAATCCAAAAATATAACTGATTTGTTAGAAAGGGTAAACATGCATGGCAGTACTCCTTTATCCACACCGGCTAGTACAACAAAAAAATTAACACTCAAAGACAACTCTCCAATATCAAATCCTTCTTTGTACCGAAGCATTGTAGGAGGGTTACAATACTTATGTCTAACTAGACCTGAGGTGGCTTATGCAGTTAACAAAGTCTCTCAGTACATGTATAGCCCAACAGAAAAACACTGGGTAGCAATCAAGCATATTTGCGTTATCTTCGGAAGGCACCTTCGCATGGTTTGTTCATCACACCAACGACACTAAATTCACTAATGGCTTATTCTTATGCTGATTATGTAGGTTGTCTTGATGATCGTAAGTCCGCTACTGGATTTGTTATTTTTCTGGGTGGAAGTTTAATTTCTTGAACTTCCAAGAAACAAAGGATAGTAAGTTGGTCTTCAATAGAGGTTGAATATTGGCCTTTAGTGCAGCTACATCAAAACTAGTATGGATTCAATCCGTTCTTAAAGAACTTGGAAGAACGATATCTATACCTGTTCTATGGTGTGATAACATGAGAGTCACATATCTCACTGCAAATTCAGTGTTTCATTCTCGCACAAAGCACTTAGAAGTTGATTTTCATTTTGTGCGTGACAAGGTTAGTAAAATGGAACTTAAAGTTGCCTTCATCTCTTCTCATGACCAACTTGGAGATTTACTTACCAAACCTTTGTCAAAACAACAGTTTTTTTTTTCTTCGAGATAAGTTGAATTAAGGTTTGTGGTATGATAAAGATAATATGGTTTGTGGTATGATAAAGATAATATAGTTTGTGAAAGACAATCTTCTTTACGTCACATTGTTATTATTTAATGTAAACTACTCTAGTTATTATTTGTATAGGATACAAATTGTAACTCTATTTTGTATAAATACTTTCTATTGTACAATTGGAAAATACATCATAAAGTAATAAACACTTCATATTAGAGTACTAATTTTCTTTTAACTGCAGAATAATAAATTGATATTCCCCATAAACACATAGGTATATCTAAAGATAAATATTCTATTCACAAAAAAAATAAGTTAATAAAATAGTGAAAAGGTAGAGTTATAATATACAAAATAATTATAAGTAGAAAATTCAAAATTAACATAATTTAAAATAAAAATATACACCAATCATAATTTAAAGTAAATAATAAAAGATAAAATTAAAATTAACTTACTTTGTGTTTCCTATCTCTTTATTATTATTATTATTATTATTTTATATTTTATATTTTATAAGAAGAAAATTCACCAAAGATATAAAACAATTTGGAGATTTGAAGATTTGTTGTGCTAATGAAATTAAACCAACTAATTGTTAGAAATTAATTACAAATATACCATAACATTAGCTTTTAAAATTTCACTATATAATTTTATTTTAGCCATCTATGTAATAATATTTTAAGTCAATTGGAGGTATAATTAAAAACTTGTGGGGGCAAAGGGAAATAATCTAGTGAGGACAAAACTAAAATTACTCCCATTATAAAATGAATATTTGAAGGGGTGGGGTGGGCTAGTGCTCCCATTGCCCCCTCTTTAAAATCGCCCGTAATGATCATTAATGGCAATAATCACAAGAAAGACGAATATAACAATTTAATTGATTTAGAGCACATGTTTGTGATTCCACAGTAGTAAAACCCTAGATAACGATGCCTAAGGCCGGCCATATTAGTATTTTGAAAGTGTTCTATTACCATATGCTAATAATGTCAGTTCACTATTAGAATCTTATCTTAAAATTTTATAATAATTTGTCAATATTTTTTTTTAAAAAAATGTGATAATAATAGTTTTGTCTTGTGTTACCTTATTATAAATAGAGGTAATTATTTTCAAAAAAATAAAATAAAGGTAACTAGAGAGAACAATAAAAAGCATATCTTTTACCAATTGATGCCAAATTTAACTATAAATACATTTATAGTTCTCCTCGCTCACCCAATCTTGAACATTGTTTTGAGTTCTTTGGTGAGAAAAAAGAGTGAAGGAACTGATCAAGATCATAAAAAACCAAAACAAGAAACCATGGCTAGTAGTGCTGATTCTCCGAATTTCCTTATAGTGAATCCTCTTAAGGGAAGAAAAAGAGATTTGGTAAGGTACTTTGTAACAAAAAATACAAAGAGTGGAATGAGTTTCTTGGATAGCTCAGAAGAGGGAGTGAAAGGTGGTGCAGCTGTTAATCATTGGTGGACTTTACTGGTCTGTATTTTAATTACAAGGATCCTTGCCTTTATTAGTACTCCTGTGAAATATATTGGCTATGTGGTTGATTTTATTCTCAACCTCATCTCTCAAAACGGTGGCCTATCTGGCATACTCAATAATTTTCTCCATGGTATGTATATATATACCATATATCCATCCTATATATATTATCTAATTAAATATCTCATATGTATTGAAGATTTCTTTTGATTTAAAAAAAAAATCATTAAGTAATAATCTAGTGATGTAGTGTTTATCTTATTTTTAGTCATATGAATTTTGATTAAATTGGGACTAATATATAGTTATTATTTGATAGTGTTTTTCAAATTCTAGCATGTATACCATATATAACTTTTTCAATATTTGAAGTTTATTTTTTGTTGGTACCTCAAATTTATTTTTTTATTACAATCAAGTATGTGAATGATTAATTTTTTTTTTTTTTCCATTAAGTTTATTTGAGAGAAAGTTCTTGTTGGAATCAAAATGAAATTGATTTCAGATAGCTGCTGTCTGCAATAACATGGTGTAAACTATGCAGGAAACCTGAAGATACCACGTAGAGGCTCAGAAAATTTTGTAAGCACGATGGGGCAAACGGATGGGCGAATAGACCTATACAGGACTGTAAACTTGGCAGAGAAAGTAGATGACTCTATTGTTACAGATGTAAACAACATAAAAGCAGACTTGGGGAATCGGTATCTAATGGACCTTTGTATTATGGCTTCCAAACTTGCTTATGAGAATGAGAAAGTTGTTAAGAATGTTGTCGAAAGGCACTGGAAGGCAAGCCCTAATTCTCATTCTTTAATTTCTCTTTCTCACACAAATCTCTTCTTTTTTTATTTTTAGTATCTAATGAAATTCTATGCCAACTTGTGACATTAAAAACAGATGCATTTTGTGGCCTTCTACAATTGCTGGGTTGGTAAGAAAACATAAATTTTACAAATACCCTTTTTCTTGTTTTCTGGAAATTTTCTTTCTTTTGATAATGTTAATTTAAGGGTAATTCTTGACTTGATAGAATCACAGAAGGAAAGCAGTACCCAATTGTTCATATTTTGTGACAAGCCAAAAGATGCAAACTTGATAGTTGTTAGCTTCAGAGGAACTGAGACTTTCAGTACTCAAGATTTTAGTACTGATTTAGATTTCTCCTGGTATGAGATTCCCAAAGTGGGAAAAGTCCATATGGGATTTTTAGAAGCCTTGGGTTTGGGAAACAGAGGAGATGCTACCAGTTTTCAAAGTCACCTTCAAAGAAAACATACTGGTTTCTTTCATTTAAATGGTGATTCTGAGGGGAGTATGTTGGAATTATCAAAAAATAGTGCTTACTATGCGGTGGCATTGAAGCTCAAGAACTTATTAAGAGAGCACAAGAATGCTAAATTTGTAGTCACTGGGCATAGTTTAGGTGGAGCACTTGCTATCTTGTTCCCCTGCGTTCTGGTGATACAAGAAGAAACAGAGATGTTACACAGATTATTGAATATATACACATTTGGGCAGCCAAGAATTGGGGATGTGCACCTTGGGACTTTCATGGAACCCCATTTGAACTATCCAACTACTAGATACTACAGGGTAGTTTACAGCAATGACTTGGTGCCTAGAATACCTTTCGATGATAAAATCTTCGCCTTTAAGCATTTCGGAACCTGCCTTTACTATGATAGCCGATACTTTGGCCAAGTAAGTACTTAATTATTTGCATTCGACTTTAAATTGTTGTTTTTTGGCTTATTTATATTTTGATTGATGTTGGAACTCACAACATTCTATACAGAGAGATGATTCCAGTATCATTAGGAAAAACTTATTTACTATTGTTGTTTTTAATTAGTTGATGTATAAACCAAACCAACTGATTTTTGTTTTGTTTGTTGTGTAATTTGGAATTGATAGCTTGTGGATGAGGAGCCAAACAGGAATTACTTTGGATTGAAACATATAATACCAATGACGGTGAATGCGTTATTTGAGTTATTGAGAAGTTTTGTGATGAACCAAATTTATGGGCCTGAGTATGAAGAGAGTTGGTTCTGCACATTGTTCAGGGTAATGGGATTGGTGATTCCTGGTATGTCTGCTCATATTCCTGTTAATTATGTTAATTCTGTCAGGCTGGGAAGAGAGCACACTGCTTCTTTGGAATCTTTAAAAAGCTTTGCTCGCAAATTATAATTAATAATTAAGATTTGGGGTTAATGCAAATGTAGTGTTGTCTTTAGCAAGTTATTTATGTGTTAGATTATTATATTAATCTACGTGCTTGTTGGATTAGAATAAAAATAAATAAATCATATGTAACCATTTTCGTGTGTATGCATGTATATAAATATATGCTGATTATGATTTGAGTTTGATTTTCCAATCTTTTTAAATCCATGATTTCATTAAAATTATGGGCCTTTCCTCGCACTACTAGTAATAATCCATTACTATTACAACATGGCCTCAAGGCCCAAGCTCCATGGATAGTAATAATAAATTTGATGAAAATAGAATTTCCAAAGCTCAATACAAATAATCCCTCTCTTTCTAATGATATTTCGTGAAGAATATAAAATTAATATGATGTTCTTAAAATAAAATCAAATTAGAAAGAAAAAAAAAATTAATGATATGTAGCATCGATATAATAATTAAAAGTTCAAAATTTCATAAGAAAATTTATGATTTCATTAAAATTTATAAAAAAAATATGTGTATTTCGTGAAAAATTTACAAAAAATAAAATAGTCCTTGGTGAAAAAATGAGCACCCAATTGTGAAAGAAGCCTGCAAAATTCTTGAAACAACTATAAATTAATAATGCATTGAGCTATGTATTTAAGAATCTTGATCCAAACCATTCTCATCTATCATAGGCAAAATTCCATTGTGTAAAGTATATTCTATTACATTGGGAAATTTACCTAAATATTACATGAAAATCTCAATACAAATAGTCCCTCTCTGTCCAAAATACTATGAAACAGCATGAATTATTTCCTAAAAAAATACCCTCTTGAGATTCAGCATGACTATTGAGCTCAAAGCCTAAAAAAAATTTCAATGGAAAATAATTTTCAATTCTTTTAGCAGAAGATTATACTCAAAATTTATCATGTGAGCAGCTGCTGCTAAGTTTTCTTTGAATAGAAAATTGGAAGATATTAATGTTCATTTCTTGCCTTATTCAAACTGTATGAGCTGCTTGAATCACATTCAAGTCTAAATTCTTAAGCCTCACTACTGATTCCACATGTCCTCTCAAGGTGTGAATCTCTCCAAGCCTGCAGATTTCAATGGAATTGATTAGTAGGAATATTGAAAACCCAAAACTCAAAGAAACCAATGAAGTTTCAGAAGTACCTGGCAATTTCTGCTCGCCGCCTTGCCTGTTCAGCAATCAAAGAAGATCTCCTTCCATTGAACTCCAAATCTGCAGCCATCAATCCTTGCAGACTCCTTTGAGACAGAACCCACTTAGCTGCCCTATCTTCTTTTCCATAATCTTTCTTTGAAGTAAAAGCAGTCTGTTGAAACCAAGAAAACAAAATAAGAAGTATGGAAACTGACATTTCAAGCCAAGAATTAGTCCTTAACTTAAAGATTTATGATCATATCAAATTCTGAAACAACAATAGCAATACTAACCTTTCTATCAAACAAGAGATTCCATGCTTCTCCGCTTAAGGCGTAACGAACTGTGAACTTGATTATATCCATGGGTATGTAGAAGATCAAACTATATAACCAAATAACACCAGCCCATCCCCATCCAATGCCTCTAATAGAAGCAAAGCTAATATGTGCATAGACAGCAATTAAAGTTGCCACCTATTCAATGACAAGAAAAAAGAAAAAAAATCTCAAGAGATTTCTTGATGAATGTCAGTCATTTATAGAAGCATTTCTTGAAAAACCTTACCAATTGAGCAACCACAAATGCACACATCAAAAGAGTTCCAGGCCTCTCCATAAATGACCAACTTTGACTTCGCGTAACGAATATAAGAGCCTGGCTGATGATACTGACTTGCAGATACACAGCAGAAGAGACTTCTTCAGTACTGCTTGATAGAGATCTTACATGGAAGGTTCTCTGCAAGCAAAGAAGATGATTAGTAATAACAAATTTCTGTTGCAGAAATGCTAACTATTATATGCATTGTCAAAGAACAAGAAGTCTGAGTTTGATACCTCAAAGAAATCTGTGTCAATCACAACCCAGTAAAATAGGACAGTAATCAAAGCAAGATATGTCCCAATGACAACACCAGTTGCAAATATCTCAGGCAGTTTCCAACTGTCAGGCCTTGGAGATGGTTTAACTCTATCTTTCGAAATAGTCATGATAGTCCCTAATTACAAACACACAAGTACAATCTTCAGTACATGTGAAATAAGTTAGCTGAAAAATGGACATAATGCAATAATCTGCCACTTAGTGTTACAATTTGACTCATCACAAGGCTGGAAACATTACCATCATTAAGTATTGCTATAATCAGAACCATGAAAGGTGGGAAGTCATATTCCCATATCAAGGCTAGAAGCACAAAACCAAGCTGCAAAGACATTATATTTCAAACATCAATCTAAAGCTGAAAATAGGATTTCAAGAATTTTACTGTTACATTCTTTCCTGAAATTAAAACTTACCACTATACGAATGGTTATGGAGACAGCATATATCTGCACATTTCATCCAGTTATCAGTTTCCTTTTCAATTAAAACGAATTCAATAGCCAAATATGAAAGAAAGAAAATTTGGCAAATTATGAAAAATCGAGAGTTACTTCTGTAACATTACAGATTCTTTGACAGGAAATTGCAATTTACTGCAGTTTTGATTCTAGCATTAATTTATTCAGAAGAAAAGATTGATACTTAACTGTATAGTTCTTCATTCTTTGGAATATAGCTCTGCTAGTTAAGACAGCACTAATAATCACACTTAAGCCAGGCTCGGTTAAGACCAAGTCAGCAGCACTTCTTGCAGCATCTGTAGAATCTGCCACTGCTATACCAATATCTGCTTTCTTTAAAGCAGGTGCATCATTTACACCATCTCCAGTCATCCCAACCAAATGCTTCTTTTCTTGTAGAATTTTTACAATCTCATATTTGTGTTCTGTAAAATAGGCAGAATAATTACTTGCATGAAAACATATCCAGGCCATATTTTCACATTCTTTTATAAAGAGAAATGTTATAATTTTGTTGATAATACCAGGGAATACACCAGCAAAGCCATCTGCCTTCTCAATGAGCTCATCAACTGGAAGAGCTTCATTTTCATCCTTATCGCGACCCAACAGCGATGAAGAGGGATACATGTTCGTTCCCATGCCAAGTCGTCTTCCTGTCTCCTTTGCAATTGCCAGCTGATCACCTACATTAGCAAATTAACAATGTTAATTTTTGCTTCTGCATATCTACCAAAGGCACTCATTTTAGGCATCAATGATTGTAGCACTAATGAAGATATATACTAAACATTATCCCACGAAATGATTATATTAAATATATACATGCTCTTCAATATTACCAGAAATTTGCAGGTACCTGTAATCATCTTAACACAAACTCCAAGGTTAAGTGCTCTACGGATGGTCTCAGCACTATCATGTCTAGGAGGATCAAACAAGGGCAACAACCCACAAAATGTCCAAGGACCTCCAGGGCTATCCTTATTCTTTTCAGGTACTTCCTGCAAGGATGGTTAAATGAAATGAAGTAAAACAGAAAGACAATTTTCATAATTTTTTATTCTAAATGAGAGCTGAAATCATGGTCATGATATTCATTTTCACTCTTTGTACATGCTGTATACCTGAAAGGCAACTCCAAGAGATCGCAAGCCTCTTTCAGCAAATTTGTCAATGATGACATGGACTTTTCCTGCAATCTCATCCTTCTCTCGGCTCAAATTTAGGATCTGAGATTATGGAAAATGACGAGAAATCTCAAATAATTGTACTCTCACAAAACACAGAAAACTAAGTTAGCTTTCTTAACCCCATAAACATATGCTCTTATGCAGTGATTTATCTACACTAAAACAAATTTATCTGCCTGAGAAAGTGGCTACATAATGCAATGCTACCGAAAACTTTATGAGGTCTAGTGTTCTAAGAATGTTGTGAGAAAATGATAATAAACTAGGAAATGTGAGATTCTGGAGTTGAATGGATACCTGCTCAGGAGCTCCTTTGCTGGCACGATACCAGTTTCCATCAGAATCAATGTATGTGATTGCAGTACGTTTGTCCACTGGATTGAAAGGCAGAAAGTGAACTTCTTTGATGTTTGCCCGTGCCTATGTTTAAGAAGGTGAAATAATTTAGTTGTACAATTTTATACAGTCCAACACAAGAACAATGAATCATCTTATCTATTGTCTTTACCTCCTTTGGATCAGCAAGCATGTTAACAATGGCTGCATCAATAGCATCCTGATTATCCATTCTCGATGCTCTAGCTGCAAGAAGGACAATCATTTCTTTGTCCATATCTTTGTTAAAAACCTGTTTTAGATGTAATATCAATCATTATACTCATCTATAAAATGAGGCAATGGAGGAAGCAGAATCAACTCAGAGTCTAGAAGCTCTTCAATGATATCAGAATGGGACAACCAAGCTTTAGACATTTACTTTTGGTTGTTGAGTTGAAGCATCATCATGTTCAAATTTTGTTATTGATAAACTATTCGCCAGAAAATTTTCAATTCAGCTAATAAAACTATCATTTCCTATGAAAACAATGGATTGTTGCTAACTAAATACTCTGTTCAGAAACAGGGTATTCTTTTATATGATGTTATTTTAATGACAGAAATGACCAGTCATTGTGTGATAACCATGAAAATAAGAAATAAATAGCGAAAAGAGAATTATTTCATTTTCATCCATGACTTATTGATTAAAAAAATCAGTTTAAATCCACTTAAGTATGTTCTATTTGTGCCCTTGATGTATAGGTATAGTTTCCATGGAAAATGAAATTAGCTATTGCAGTTGTACCTCAATAAGGTTTCGATCAACTGTCAGGCGATTCAAGGTGAGAGTTCCAGTTTTGTCACTGCAGAGGACATCCATTCCTGCCATTTCTTCAATTGCAGTCATCCTCTTTGTAATGGCACCCTTAAAGAAATGAAAACAAAAGCAAAAGGTTTACAAGGAATGTTATTTGTATAATTGCAGCAATTTAAGATATGCACCTGTTGAGATAGCCGATGAGAACCAATTGCAAGTGTAACAGACAACACTGTTGGCATAGCTATAGGTATTCCTCCAATCAAGAGAACAAGAAGGTTGTTGATTCCATCTCTATATGAACGATGCTGTATCGGGAACATGACAATGATTTCAAGAATCATTCCCACAGCAATAGAGCAAATGCAGAAGTTTCCAATGGATGTAAGGACCTGTCACAAAACATTTTAACACAGTCATATCATTTCTGTTCTAACATCTCATTTTAACTTCTATGGACTAACTAAAGACATAACAAGTACACAAGATGGTAGGTAGTCTAATGGGCAAGGTTTGTTTCTGAGGAGACTTTCTCTAGCCAAATGCTGATAATTCTAGTATATGATTACCTGCTGGAAATGTCCGACAACTTCAGTGGAATCAACTAGATGTGCTGCTTTTCCAAAAAAGGTGTTAACTCCAGTTGCTATGACCACAGCTTCAATTTCCCCTTGCTTACATGTTGAACCAGAAAACACTTCATCACCTGTCCTTTTGGTGACTGGGAGAGATTCTCCAGTAAGAGCTGACTGCACAGAAAATGCTTTTATTGATTACAGTATTCTATTTCTATGAGGCTAACAGAAAATTCTGGCAAACAACAAAAAATATCAGATACTGTATTAAGTTATAAGAAGCACTTGCCTGGTCAATTTTTAATGGATCTCCTTCTAGCAGTCGAGCATCTGCAGGAATGATATCCCCAAGCTTAATACTAACTATATCTCCCGGTACCAAAACTGCTGCATCTAGCTCTTGCCACTGTCCATCTCTGAGGACCTGCATAAAGTGATGATGAATCAGAATACAATTCCTCCACCAGAAACAAACTTAATCAAATAGCTGGGATATTTTAATTAACTTCAGAGAAAAATGATTAGTATTAAACAGAATAAGTACTTATTTGATCCTTAATGAAATCATATCTCTATGGCACCTAAAATAAGATTCTGCATTACTCAGAATTTATTTTAGCCAAAGACAAATACAAGGGCATAAATAAAAGGTACAAACCTTAGTTTTGGGAGCCAAACGAGCCATAAGTGAAGCTGCAGCATTCCCAGCATTATTTTCCTCTATAAAACTAATTGTTGAATTGATTAACAGCAGACATATAATCCCTACAAAGTCCTGCCAATCAGGACCTTGCCCCTGAAATACCGTTACCAACCGAAGCAGAAAGTCTATTAATTCCAAACAAAAGCAAGAAAAAGACAAGTAATGAAGTACTAATGGAAGCACAATTAAGTCACTCACTCCACCATTAGCAAGGGCTATTGCCATTATTGCTGCAGCTTCCATAACCCATGATAAGGGATTCCACATAAAACTTAGGAACTTCAAAAACTTGTTCTCCTGCATCAACATAATGGAAACTCATCAATATGGAATTTCAAGAACTTCAAAATTTATTTGCTTCAGAAAGTTTACAGTATTGGTTATTCTGAAATTTTAGTACTTACTGGCTTCTCTTCAAGTTTGTTTGGGCCAAAAATCTGCAACCTGACTTCAGCATCTTCAGATGAAAGTCCTGCTTGTGATGTTCTAAGTAGTTCAAAAACTTCATCTAGTGGCAAGCGTTCCTATTTAACAAAGTTTCAAAAGTTGTTTAATACCAGAAATGAATATCCCAAAAAATGTGATTATATGTTTTACTGTCTGTTGCTCACTTACCAAATCAATCCCTTCTCGATTAAAGTTCTCAGGATCCAACAATGGTTTCTCTATCTCGTCAGCCATGATTCAAGCCTCAGAACCTGAATCCAAGTACAAAAACACTAATGGTGATAAATTCTAGTCACAGAAATTAATTTTGAGCATTGTTTCAAATGTAATGAGAACAATTCATTTTCATGAAGTTTTAACCAATTAATTCATATAGAAAACCACACACAATACTGATAAATCAATAGAATAGCATGTTTGCTAGAAACACATTCCACATCATAATTTGTTTTTATGAATCTAACAAGTTTTGAGATTAAGTTAGTGAGAAAGACAAATCACATTTTGTGGTAAATTGTATTAATAAATCTCATCTAATATAATTGAGTTGGATTAAATCCAATCCAATCCAATCAAAGCAATTCAGTTCTGTTCCTACCAATCCATGTCTTGACAAATTAAACTTCTGTTATGGATTTTTCAACAAGTACTAATTTGTCTATACCGAAAAATTGAAAGTTTGTATTTTTTATTGAAGTTCTAAAATCCCCAGACCTGAAACATCAACATCAACCAAATTTGTTAACCCACATTATCTTAACTATCATGAAACAAAGCATTTGGAATTGTAAGCCTCTATTTCTAGTTATAATAACAACATCATTAGTCAGTAATGAGTTTCATGTCGGATAATGTCAGCTAACTACAAGATTATACTTTCTCAAGTGACAAGTGACTAAAGAGACAATCAAATTTCAAGAAGTAGTAAGCAAAGATGAATAAGTTAAAGAATAGAAATGAGCAATTTCATTCATTTCTTGACTTACTTTGTTTTAATTAGAAGTGCTGAGAAGACTGAGTGAGAGGATCCAGAAAAGAAAAGAAATCACTTTGAGTAGTAATTTAGAAAGAGAAGAGTAGTGAAGTCTCGAATACTTAAAAAAGTTTCAGAGAAACAAATGATAAATTTTGTATAAGCTGACTGTTGGTTGGCAGTTAAGAGGACGAGCAGCTGATAATCTTAATAATCTCACATGTGTGTCCTTTTTTTAAAAAATCTTAAAATTGTTCATATTATTTCGTCTGTAAAATGAGACTTGTACACTATGAAAGAAAAAGACCGTTTGCTTTCAACTACCTTTCAAAACTCACCCTTCTAACCTAACGGTCCCTTTTCATTTCCCTCCAAATCTCCAATTATTAATAAATGCTGTAATATCATGTTTTAATATTTATTAATAGAAGCATACAGACATGTCACAGGTGGCCGCTACCATACCCAATTCACCATCAAACTTGTTCAGTAGCCTGGTTTTGCTTACTTTCACATCCCAAATCTTATTTTATTTTTTGACCTTATGGAGCTAAATAGTTAGGTGACATTGTCTTGCTCAGCACTCTTTTTTGGGAAGAACCATTCAATTTTCTCAACTTCCACATTTATTTGATTCATTATATAAAATCACTTATTTTTTTGTCTATTTCATTAATCGTTACGTGGAGAAATAAACATTGATCATTAAATTAAATATGAATTAAATTTTTTGAATTTGATGGGATGGGAGAGGGGGGTTTGTTACTTAATTTGTTTCAAATACAATAATTGAATTTGGGTTCCCACGTTGAGGTCAACACTCAAATTTCATCCATTTCTAATACTATAGCACATTAGAAACTACATATTGAACTGAAAATTAAGAACCTTCTTTTAGTTTATTAGTTTTCTTTGAATTTGCCTTTTTCTAGGGTTTTGACCATTTGTTGTTGATTGCAAATCAACCAAAAAATCAAAATGCATATGAATTTCGTCTCTTGTCTACGGCCTATTGGTAACTCAAAATTTTCATTTCCTACATTAAGCAAACATTTATTCGTGTCCCGCCGATGATTGTGCTAGTGTGTATCCGCACATTTGATGTGAAATTTGAAATTAATGTTAATTTTAAAAATCAAATTATCAAATCTGATCAATAACGTGAGAAAAGTAAACTAAATCTCTCATCAACTAATCTAATTTTTTTTAGTTAGTGTTAATTAGTTTGATTAATCTTTAATTAATTTTCTTTTGTTCAATTTTTTTTTTCAACTTTAAATCAATTATTAGTCGTGAGATAATAAAAATATTATAAAACACTTCATCGTGAAGCAGTTTAATTAAGGACCCCTCACGCTTAGTTAAGAGTGGCCCATTGGGCCAATGCTTTACGGACCATTTTCAGAACTACTCTTTTACCAAAACCAGTTTAGTTGTGGGATTGGATCTCAAGCCCAAATTACTTGTCAGAGTTAAGATTTTATGGGCCATTGTTGGCCTCTGTGCCCCATATAACAGAGTACAAAGCTTTTTTCTTTAGATTGGAAAAAAGAAAAATCCTCTCACAAAATTCTTAGTATTTAAATCATTATTATATTTACTAAGAAATGAACTTCTGCGAGTAAATTGTTATTCATTTTATGTTAGAACATGAATAGATGTTTATACATTTTGCATGTGAAGGCAAGCTTGTTATAATTGTTACTGAGAATTAATTTTTATTGGTAAATTGAATAGAAATCTTATCGTTTTAAAAATAATTTTAATATTATTCAACTAACTATTTATTCCTTAAATATTATAATTTTTTTTAGAGTACAATAATTATATAAAATGGTAGTTATTCAGCATATGGGTGAACAAATACAATTCATTTTATATTTTTTTTAATATTAATTTTATCGATAATATTTAAATATTAACATATATTTAAAAAGATATTGAGTTTTATTCTGACTTTACACATTTTAAAGTGATAGGTAATTATATAAGTAAATATCAACTATGAAAAAGCCAGTAGTCTCCACGAAGATTCTTAACAAAATCTTAGTATTCTTCTTCTTATATTTAATTAATTAACTAATGCCTAGTATTGTACATTTGTACTTACATGTTGTATGTATACATCCTTCCTGGTACGAAACCTTTTCTGATTAAGAAACCGACAACTTGTATTTTACTTAATTAATAAGCATACATTGGACATGGATCAGTTTTCACAAACTTGAAAGCCCAGCAACTTATAAATTCTAAGGGGATGTTCCTCGAAGGAACACTATAGCCTCTCTCTTTTTTCTTTCTTTCTTTTTTTTCTTTTTAATGCCCATTCTTTAATTTATTGACACTAATTATTTTTTTTTAAGGAAATAAACTCAAACTTGAAATTTTCTTTAAATCGAGGTATGTATATCTATGGTCAGATTAAGTTTATATATATACATTATTGATACTAATTTAAGTTTAATAGTGGTAAGATTTCTTGAAAGTGAGTCTTGACTATGTTATATATATATATATATATATATATATATATATATATATATATATATATAAAGAATAGAATGGAGTGTGTAGATAATTTTACATTGATTAATAATAAGAAATATGAATAATTCTGTTAGTTTTAATTTTGATCCAATGGTAGAATGGTAATTTGCAGGCGTGACACGTGAGAATGAAGGTGCACGAACCTGTAGATTGCATTGTTCTGACTTCTAATCAATTGACTGTGGATATCTAAATTTCCTTACCACAGTACATTTGAACTCTCAATAGCAATTAATTAAAAAATAATAGTAAAACTACGGAATAAAAGAAATTTTATTAATTAAAAGGTGCAATTACAGTAAGCGTAGAAAACTTGAAAGCTGAAGATTGAAAAAGATAGGTTTTGTCCTTTGGAATTGTTGAGTGCATGATTGGATGGGGTTTATACAGTATGTTACATTTAGTTTAAATACTTCTTAGGGAGATAACCGCTCCATTAGTGCTATAGTACAATAATTGTTGCTCCATTTTCCTAGGATGACTAAATTGCTAGTGACCTCCAGTAACTGCTAGAGACATTATCTAGAATTCTTCATAACTTTATGGAATACTAATAGTCTTTTAACTGATGACTTTGATTTACAGGCATACATGGGCTATAACTACTCCCTAAGGAAATAACTGCTCCACTACTGATGTAGTTCAATAACTGCTGCTCCATTTCCCTAGGATTGTTCAACTATTGCGGTAACCTCCGACAACTGCTAAGGACATTATTTTAAAATTCTCCATAACTCTATGAAATATTAATCGTCTCTTAACTGTTGACTTTGATCTATAGGCATGTATGAATTATGTTGTTCTTTTGAGTTTGATTCATTAATGGGCACTTTTAATAGATTTAGCTCACAAAAAAATTATGGTACAAACAAACTCATAATAAGAAGGATAATTCAATATAAATGGTTTAAGTCATTTTGCATTGTAAAGCTTATATAGCTTATTACAAACTCAATACTTTGAATTTAATTACCCTTTAATAGACTCAACTGATCAAATTGTTTTAATTTGTAGCATTCGAATCAATCCTCCATTCAATTATGGAAAAAAATAATTTACATTTATGTTACTTGGTTCCTTCACTTAGGATATAATTGTTCTTCAATCTTCAATGTGGTATTTAACTTTATCAAAATAATCAACAATTAAAGTTGACATTTATGTTTAGAATGCCAGCAGGTCTTGACTACTCTTCTTGATTAATTACTCAAGGATAGCTAAAAAAACAATAACCACCATATCTATGGAGATAAGAGTTGTCTGCATGGACCACCCTGAAATCTAATATTCGATAACTTAAAAAGATTCGAATCCAAATCTCTATACTGCCATATGTCACATTTTCCTTTCTTGATAATGTTAATTATATAATTAATGCTCAAAAAAAAAAATAGTGTTAAATATAAATTTCAGATGGCTTAATACAAATACAATGTGATAATCATCATTAGCTAGCATGCGATCTTTGAATTCATGGATTTGATACAATTTATATATATATATTATAGTTTTGTGTTCTCAACCCTCTTTTGCTTCAAAAATCAAACTCAACTTTTTGAATTTGTGAGCAAAGCAATTCACATATATAATTACCTTTACTAAGATTCACAAGGTGAGACTTTATTTTTGGTTTTAGAGTTAATTACTATTTAATTTTTAAGATTTAACAAAATTTATGAATTAAGACCTCTTTTCTTAAATCAAATTAATTGGTTTTTATAATTCAATTTCATCAACAGTGTTTTCATTATATTTCTATTAGTCAATCTAAAAAAAATCAACCAAAGCCATAGAAGAGACTTTTAGTTCCTTAAATTCCCTTAGGAAAAAGTAAGACAAAAACATAATAGCAAAAGCAGGAAGGAGAAGAAGAAGAGGGTTAAAAAAGGAGCAACCTAGCTTTAGTTCCTTTGTATAATTACTTTGCTTTCTTAAAATTTTGAAATATGAGGACAAAATTTTTAATTTTATTTTTTTAAATGTTATTTTTTTTTATTAGGGCGGTGAATAATTTGCCCTTAATTTGTTTGGTTGCAAAGGAATATAGGAAATATCAATGAGACATTGGATCAATAATATTGGAGTCGTTTTCATATATATATCTATATAGCTGCAATTAAGGTCTCGAATTTGAACCGTCAAAGCTAAATTTATTATAAAAAAAATAAAAAATAAAAAAGAATATTGGCAATGTTGGTGGAGGCAAGAGTAATGGTAAAGTATAGGTTGGATTTGTTGTGGAGCAGATGAAGAGGGAGAAAATTATATTTGAAATGTTAATTTTGTCTTTAGTCTAACTTATTTTTTTTAGCAAATTTGATTTTAATTGAGACTCATATTTTGAGATGTCACATTTTCTGAAATAAAATAACTCATTGATAGAATTAAATTGTATGAGTAATTAATTCAATTTTAAAATTCATAAATTTTATCAAACCTCATAACAAATAATAACTATAAATAAGGAAATTAAGAAAAAAAATATATATTCATATCTAATAATTTTTAAGAAGTGTATGAAATGTGCTTAGATAATACATAAATTAATTTGTTGAGTGTTGAAATTAATGGGATTTAAGCTAATCAGGTGTGATTTGGTTGGTTTTCTCATCTCTTTTAAAAGTGTGAAAAATGAAAGGTTTCAAATTTGAATCTCTAAACTACAAAATTTTTTTATCAATTTGGTGAGAAATGTAAAAAATGAGAATTATTCATTATTGTGTGGCCTATAATGTTATTTCGGCCTATTAATGAGTCCTAATCCGAAATACAATATAATATGAAGGATTTGATTGGAGATTTAAGATAGTATTTTACTCAACAATTTCCCAAGAAAAAGATTTACACTAGATTCAACCGACTTCACTATAGAGTGGCATTCAATGTATAATATCATCCTTGTTGTATTGTTATTCCTTTTACAGCTATAGCAAGCTTGGCCTTTATAGCCTTCTTTGACCTACTTCAGATTAAATTACTTTCTATTCTATTCTATTTATAAATTCAATTATTGCTAGAGAAAAACATAAATAATTAATTTTTTCAAACATATTATTATATTCTTCAATTTAAAACAATTTTGTCTATTTATCAGTAGGAAGTATATGTGTAAGTATGTGTATGGGTGCGCACACTTGAGAGAGAAATCAAAAGAGAGAGAGAGAGAGAGAGAGATTGGAGTTCTTTTTTTTTTTTTTGGGTTGATGTAAGAGATGAGAATCCAACCAAACCAACTTCCTACCTCAAAACTGAGGCCAGCTTGCCGGAACTATGTTCCCATAAGCCAAAACCTTTGCCTTGTCTTCATTAAAACAACCCTCCACTTTTCATGCCCACCTTTGCTACTTCTCCAATCTATCACTCTTTTTTTAAATTATTGATCTTTCCTCTTCTCTTATCCCAATATATATATATATATATATATATATATATATATATATATATATATATATTGAATTTTAATTTAAGCTTAAAAATTAAGTTTTAATAAATAAAAAAATTTGCCTACACTAAGACTATAAAATATATTATTATCTCATACTCCGAATCAACAAGTGATAATTAAGATATTTTAATTTATTGTCTACACCAAGAATATAAAGTATATTGTTATCTCATATCTCAAATCAATAAGTGATAAAATATTTTAATTTATATTTATTTTTTTTATGTAAAAAAACACCAATACTTTTTGATATTTCATATGTTACTACCACATTGGATTGATGTATATACTAAGACAGTAAGAATTACTCTAATAAAAAAAGATGGAAACAAATCATTTGCCAGCTAAACTAATTGATCTTATACGTAGCTTTTTCTTGACTTTTTTTTTTTTAAAAGGAGGTTTAAGTACTAAAATTTATATTGAAATCATATATGTAATTAGAAGATAGTTCAGAGAAGTTCTATTTATTGACTCTGTGAAAACATTGGTATAGGAATTTAATTAGTTATATGGTTGCACACGTACCATATTAAAAGCTTAAATCCCACGTTCACTCCCTTTTTCTAATAATAGAAAAATAAATCTTAGTGTAACTTTCCATGCAAATCCCTCAGTTTTTGAACCTGACCATGTTCATTGTTCACCCCCTTTGCCTTTCCTTCAAAAACCAGTTAACCCTTCTTGGCCTTTGAGCTTTGCCTTTGTATATATACTTGACCTTGCCCTTACAATACCTCTCAAGCTCTTCGCTGAGCTTTTTTTCTAGTAAAGCCTAGTTTTCAATTTACATCCTCACTTCTTAATTAATTATATTATATATTCACCATGGCTGGTGAGCTTAAGCTTCAAGCATACAACAAGGGTGGAAATGGAACCGCCAAAACCCCATCTTCAAGGAGAAAGGGTCATGGTGGTTTCACCACCAAGTGTGCTTCCTTAATTAAAGAGCAACGTGCTCGTATTTATATTTTACGCCGTTGTGCCACCATGCTTCTCTGCTGGTATATCCATGGCGATGATTAAAGGGTGTTCCAGTGTATGAGACTTCTGATGGCGCGTATATATTCTCCTATTATATGTTGATTCTGTTGAATGCTCTTTCTTCCTTTCAATTTCTTTTTTAAAAATTAGATTCCGACTGAAACTTGAACCCGCAACTTTCATGATCACAAATATGCTTTTTGATCCGGCTTGGTTTCATGGGCTAAGGTGTGGTTTACTTAAGCTATAGTATGCATAATTTTCTCCTTGAGTGCAATTCCACTTTTTTTTTTTTTTTACCCAGTTAAGAGGAATCCAATAATTGGGTTTTTGGAGCACATGAAGGAAAGATTATCAGAGCTTGATGCTTGATTAATCATATTAATTAGCTTCACCTTATTGCTTTTTCACCAGCCGGGAATATAAGAAATGGAGTTGTGTGTTAAAATAATTAAGGATATCTCCCATGTTGTTATGTTATTAATCATTTGCCAAAGGTTTGTTGTGTTTGCCTGTTGATGTAAGGGTTAATTAGGACTTGTATTTGGGTTTCTCATGTACACTATTTGCCTATGGCTCCTGCTTTTTTTTTTTTTTTTTTTTTTTCCTTAATTTTTCTCCCATCTTCTCATTAGTCTTTTTGGGAATAACATGGATTACATGTTATTACCTGCCAAAAATTGAAAAAGGGAAAGGGAGAATTTGCATGTTGTAATTGGATATTTGTAATGGTTATTATTAATAATGGATCGGATTATTATTATTATTATTATTATTATCTTCTTTCTTTTTCTTTATTTTAATATATTGTTGAGCTACACAATAGCATAAAGGAAAATAACCATTAAATTTTTTATTAAACTCGAAAAGAATTGCCAAAAAGTGGAATTAGCAGTAAGTCATTTTGCAACTAAAAGGTAATAACATGAAAAGTTGTTGCTAAAAAGTTATATATATATATTGTGTTAAATGATTATAAATTATATAAATTTTTTGCAAAAAATATTGTCATCATTAATAATTTTTTGGCAATTAAATAAATTTTGTTATAACAAATTTAAGGTCTCACCCTTTTAACAATATGATGCAATAATTTATTATTTATTTTTTTTGCTAACATAAACTTATAGCAATAATTTTTATATTATTAGCTCTAAAAACGCTTGTTGGTTGTTAATTTTAGTATTTTTTTATAGTGAAGTGTTTGGCATAGATAATAAGTGTATATATATGGAATATTTGCGATGGTTGTAAACTAGGTAGCCACACATGCAATATATTGATGCAACTAATGTTGTCCAGATGAGGAGAAGTTCTGTATGGCCGAGTTGTTCAAACTAGGACATATATATATTGGGCCATGTTTGACAGTTGAAGACAATCTCATCTTCTGTTTCAATGACTAAACAATATATTTGTGGCAAGCATGCATGGCAACAATGGTGGAGATGAGCTACCTTTTGTAAATTATCATGTATCATGGTGGGGACAGCTTGGTGTTCATTGTCTCTAGGCCTGACCGTGGGCCGAAACCGGCGGTTCAGGGCCGATTTAAGGGTTTGAGTCAGTTCGAACCCTTTTTTTTTTATAAATAAAAAATCAAGTTAAAAAAATGAGAAATTTGAAAAAAAAAATTGATAATGGTAGCATTTGAATTAATTAATATAGAAATTAATTAAAAAATAAAAAAATTTAATTAAGAAATTAATTAAGGAATTAAAGGAAATTAAAGTGGTAGTAAAAAAAGAAATATAAATTTATGAAAAAATAATAACCGAAGGAAATTTGAGAAATTTAAGAGAATGTAAAAATTTAAGAGATTTTAAATAATGGAATAAATAAGAATTATAAGTTATTTATAGAAGAATTAAAATTAAAAAATAAATAAATAATAATTTTTTTTTTGTCTTTTCCTATTCGTTGAGGAATGAACCCTTAATCAGCCCTTCGTCAATAAAATTCAAGGCCGGTTCATGATTCCGAGTTTAATTCAAGTCGATTCATGATTTAAGTCGATTTCGAACCTGCCTTTAGTCAAGTCTAATCATGTCTCAATTGATATTCAAATTATTATTATTATTATTATTATTATTATTATTATTATTATTATGTGTGATCCATCCAATGCAAATGTTATTCATCCATCTTCATAATAAGCTTGCAACATGCATATATTTAAAATGTTAAGATTTGTAAGTTTATATATATATTTTATAATTATAGGTTAATTTTTGAAATTGGAATATATTTAGATTAACAAATAATTCGTTACAAATTTAGTATATAATCATCACCTATGATTTTTTTTTTTTTTACATAAAATATATATTTAAAAGAAATGGATAGCTAGTCTAATGAATGAAATTTAAATTTATGTGTTAATTATAAATATTTGACTATTAAATTAATAGCTCAATTAATAAATATTTAGACTCACACACGATACTGCTGCTGCGTAGATTAAATTGATTCAAAAATACTAAATAAAAAAAGAGATCCAAGAAATAAAATGGGTTTTCCTTTTCATGATGATTGATGAACATTATTATTTTAATGTATCCATTTTCAAACTTCCATATGTTTAGTTCATTGCATTTGTGCTTCTTCTTCTTCTTTTTATTTTATTTATTTATTTATTTATTTATTCTAGTGCTCATCATTCACAATTAATGCGGCCCACTCCAACCTTATCATGTCAAAATTCTTTAACCCTATCATTGGGAAAAGAGTGAAAGGGGGAGAGAAAGTGAGTGGGAGAAAATTAAGGGAGAGATAAAAAAAGAGAATTTTCATTTGTTTGGGAATGAGTGAAAAAATGAGAAAGATAAAATGGGGAGAGTATAATTTTATTTTATTCAAAGGAAAATAAATTTTAATAAAAAATAAATTAAAAAATATAGAATTACAATAATGTTTATCAATTATAAAAATTTAAAGTAAAAAAAATTAATGCTATAAAAATAAATATGTAATTTATCCTAAAATCTCAATAACCAATGTAATTTTCTCTTCTATTTCACTTTAATTTTGAGTGATTGTATTTATGTGAGCCGAGTTATTTAAAATTCTACTTTCTCCCCCTTATCTTTCTCCACTCACACATTCATCCCTTCCCAAATAGAGGGTAAATCATCTAATAAATGTGAAATTAATTCTGAAATCCTGCCATTAATTTCAAAATTATTTCCATGTATCTACAAACTGGAATGATAATTTTATTTTTTTTTTAGAATTGCCGACCTAAAAATCTGATCTTAAGGACTTCAACAATTTAAAATAATTATATATAAATTTGGAACAACAAACCACTCGACCTATGTGAGCGTGACCCATTTAGCATATCCTCTTAGTAATGGCTTGCCAAAAATGCATATGTATCCTCTTATTATCCCTTCTCTTATAAAGAATCATGTAATTTTTTTCATAAAAAAACTCTTCATAATGGCTGTAATATCGAAGATATAATTCAAGAATTTGCTCACAAAATCTTTACTTTAACAATATGCATTAGCCATTGGTGTTTTGGGAATTAAAAGTGTATAAATTTAAGAAGAACTAACTTTAAAAACTAATTAAAGTTAGAAAGTCTATTTCTATATTATCTTCACAAGAATTTCCACATCTTATTTATATTTTAACAAAAAGGACATTGAACAGATGCATTGAAGCTTGCAATATATGGTATTATATGTTCTTGATGAAAATTAGTTCTGTCAATAAACATAGTAAGTAGCCTGACATTCTTCTAGTGATTTCATAATACTCGCAATTTCAAGTTCCAACTTCCAATTGCGAAGCTTTCATCTCCCTTGACTCTAGAACAAGAAGAAAAAAATATGGTTGAAATTCTACCTATTTTAGGATTACATTTAGCTGCAGCTGCTGCGAATTAAACAATGAAGCATCAGGAAGTCACCAGAATGGTACTGCACTGGGACAACACCACTTAAAACTTCAAATGGAAGCTAACGTCGGCAATGGCGTCCTTTTACGTGTTACTAAGGGAGTAAGAAGCAGCCACATGAAGCATAATCTTTTCATGATGTGCTAGAGTCTGATGTCACTGGTCAATCCAATCTTTGAAGAGCAACATCATGTATATAGGTACATTTACAGCTGCAATCACTACAACCATTCGGAAAGTCCTTATTGCTCTTTGAATAATGACCTTTAACTTTGATTTGCTTGTTCTATTCAGTAATTTGTTAGGATCATATCCAACATCTGCATTTATATCAACGTTCATAGAAATCTCAGTTTCTTGGGAAATGTTTTTTCTTGCTGTTGGCCGTATCACTGCATTACCCCTGCCATTGTATAAAACAATAAAGGTTAAAAGGTGAAAGAAGGGGTTAGAGAAAAATCAGATAGGAAACAGCAACAGAAGTACTTCCCAACTATGTATAATAGGTGACAATTAACAAGATAGAAAATTTAAAGTTTGTGTTATGAATCATATTTAGTGGCACTATTAATAATGATGAGAATGCAGAGATAAATACCTTTCAACTGAAGCTTTATCGCTCGAGTGTGCAATAGGAGTATCTAGAGGTTTCTTCACAAGATGCATTGTTCCTTCTGCATCCCACATCATTTCATATTCACAATTATCATCTTCATTTTTCTCTTTTGTTACCTTAAACATGCTGCTGTAAAGTCTGATGCATGCCATTAAACCACTCAAGTGATGCCCAAAACTTATGCCGCTTGTTGGCCAAAAGAGGAGAGTAAGAAGGGTCAGAATGAAGAGGGAAAGATACCTGACATTTTCATAAAGTGGAGTCAGTAGAGGATTAAATTGAAATGCTTAAATATAATCCTTCTTTTTTTTCAGTGGTAGGATGAGCACTGGGAGAATAATATAATATTGGATGATAACTAGAGCATTATCTACCCACCCCTCCCTGAAAATTCCCAAGGTAACTACTACTATTACTTGTCTACAGTGATAGTTACCATATGTAAATGTGTGTTTGCATTGGAAGAAAGCATAATTGAGAAAGTAATGCATCTTCTGGAGCAGACACGTTGGCATTTGCAGAGGTACCAACAGATAATAGCATGAAAGATGGATACAAGTTTCCCTGCTGCCAGCTTATGGTCCCTACAGTGTGCTGCATATTATTATCAGTTTAAGTCATATTTCCAGAAATCTTATAAATGCCAAAATATTAGATGATACCTCTGTTATGGGCCCAGATTTTGATTCATGTATCACTGTACACTGGTCATGATCATGTCCTGATAGAACGAGTGCCTGCAAGAAGCCATACATATTATTGCCAGTAAAAGAATATTCCTCAATAACCTATTTATACACATGTTAAGTATATATTTGCATATGTGGTTTTAGATATATAGACACACATGCAAGAAGTCTTCCATCTCTCTCTCTTTTTCCCAGTCATCCAGTTCACAAATACTTCATTAGTGGAGTCCTGTGAAATGCTGCAAACAATGACACTTCCTAAAGCCTACTTGGACACAAGGCACTGCTCCATGCGTTCTTATAATTTAAAACCAACTTCAAAGTCAAATGATAAATAAACATTTGGCTGCCATGCACAAAGATGTAAATGGAGCACTCCAACCCTAGTAAAGCAATCATTCTATGTGTAAGATGATTCAAGATGGGAGAGTAAATTTACAGGTTTGACCAACTCCAACAATTTGTTTGAGGATTCCTCAGAAACATAATTCTGGTACCTGCAGGATTAACCATCCGTCAAACCATAAAACAGTAACCACCAATCGAATTCTACAATTTCATGCAACTCTCCTATGTCCATTTCATTAGAAAAAGGACAAGAAGCTTACATTATTTCTTGACCATGATGTGAAATTCGCTGAACATGAAAGAGAAACACATACATGTAAGTTTAAGCATGAATATTCTTATAAGGACAATAAGCATTCAGATCCATAATCTCCACCAAGGAGAATGAATTTGACGCTCTTGAGTATGAGCAACGAGAGCATTTCACTTAATTTCACTTTGCAAAAACTGGCAAAAGAATACCTGATTGATGATTGGATAACTACGGTGGGGGCCACAATAAGAATTATCCTGCCGATACAAGGGAATATGGGTCAACAAAACCCTTGGAATTAATTGAAGATCTACAGAAATGAAAAAAAAGAAACATTTACTTACTTGTGAATTGATAAAACAAACTCATCAGTAAAATAAATTAGAATTGATTATCATATACCTGTGGAGACATTTTTTACAAACTCCCAAGTCATAGATGCAAAAGTTTCTTGCGGGTGACCTGGAGATGACAAAATTAAAGTACACTCAGGTCTAATCTCCTTTAAGATATCCAGTAAATTTGAATTTTACAGATTTGTAAACTGATAGGCCATTTTATAAATCCCTATTGCAGATCATGACAATAAATTTAACACAGGGATTTGGGATCACATATAATTGCTATACTTCTATGTTTTGAATATATTAAAAAAATGCAATGTTGTTATAGGTGTAGTAGAGTTAACAGATTTACCATCAAGAATTTGAGCATCAACAGCAATAAACTCCACCTTTCCAACTGTAAACCGGAAGTTTCTACTCCCAAATCCTTCTACATAGCGTCTAACAACCTGTAGAAATGTAAAAGAATGGCTTATCAAACAAATATGAGTCATGATGGAAAATAAGATACATGATCAAGTTATGAGAAAGTGTGCCAATAATTGCCAAATATATGATACAAAATACAGACAAGAAAATATGCTCAACCCAAAAACATATTGAATAACTTCTGTAACCGGTAACAAGACTGACATTCTTTCGAAGTGCAATTAAAAATCTGAAAATAGATTTCATGCATGCATGTTAACATGTTCTTTTTTTTTTTTTATCTGTACACTAATTAATTACTATTAGGAACATAAAACTTTGGCAAGCTCAAACTGATCAACTTTTACACTTCTGCCTCAGTGATAATTTAATGCTTGCTATTTTGCCAAAACTGTTTCTTGTAAATTGAACTCAGTGAATGCATATTTTCACAGCTCTTTTATTTTAGAATTGCTGAGGATATAGGATATATTTCTCTTGTTTGGTTCCCTTGTTTTCATAGGGCAATCTTCATGAATAAAATTTTATAGCAAAAACGCACTTGACAATTGCTTATAACCAACATGTAGTTGTAAAATCAAGACGGTGTATTATTACTAATAACATGCCAAAATACCTCTGGTTTGTGAGAAATGGTGCTTTCATAGCCAATATCATGGTTGCCAGGAATAGAGTAAACCGGCATATCAGTATATCTTCCTTCCGCATTCATACCAAAGATATGCCTAAAGCGGTATAAGGACTCCTGCCATCTTATTAGTAAAAGAATGTCAAGGGCATTCTGCAGCAGAAACTAACAAGTGATGTGCTGAGGAAATAAACAATCTCGAGAGTGGAACAGGAAAATGTTAAGACAAGAATTGGAATACTAATATATAGAAATGAAGCTAAGAGCAGGTCATAGTGATAGGATGGGATATATCCAATCAATATGTTGAAAACCTAAGTGAGGAGAAGAAAAATGAAAACTGGATATCAAATACCCATCACAAGGTGCAAAGAGATATCCAGTCTAATAAAGGTTTCAAGGAATATTTCCACACTCTGGTTTGTTAATATTCCAAAAATATGTTGTGATGTCATTTTAAGCAGCATAGATTATTTATAATCGCAAGGCGCACAGCACATATATAGCAGCTAATTGAAGTTTCAAGTGGGAGACAGAAATTTCCAGGCGGCCTTACTCTTGATCTGATAAATGAGGGCCCCCATCAAAGTAATCACCCAAAAACAAAATCACATCAGGTTTGAAAGGCAGGATGGACAAAAAGAATGCCCTGCGCATGTATATATCAGTATAAAATTGTGCAGTCTCCAAAGCAAATGATTTTGGAGGTAGATGAAGGGAGGTTCTGTCCATAAGCTGTTAAGGATAGAAAACCAATATTAGTAACAAATGATACCAAACTATAAAAAAATGGTGCAGCAGAGAAGAAAAATTCACCTGTGGGTCTGCTAGGACAGCAACTTTTACATAATCACTTGGAGCTCCTACTCCATTTATCTGAAACATAATTTAGACGTAGTCTATTAGCTAGCATGTCTATCTATTAGCTAGCATGTCTATCTCCTTATGTATAGATTTGTACAAATTATGCAGCTAAAGTTATTGCTTCAAGGGGGTGATTCTCATCTAAACTATAGAACTATCCTTGTTGATAGTAAGGACCTCCTAAGCTAAGAATTTTCCATAAGTGTGCAATAGCCAAAAACCCAATTTATTGGATAATGCATACATGGGCACAGGGGATGATAATTGATAAACCAAAGAAGATTAGAAATGATTCTAAATTAATGATTAATAATAATGCTGATAAAGGGTGCAATAAAAATACGATCTTTCTTTGATACTAATTATAGAAAGGCTTCTGACAAGTATAAATCAAATATTTAGAGAAGCACCTAAAAAAAGGTCAAAATGAAGCCGAAAGAAGAATGTAATTTATTACAATTTAAGGTATCTTATCTAATTAATTACTGAGTTTTAATTAAGGAAAATCTTCAAGATTGATTTAATAGATGAGAGTAAATGAATCACCGTGGAATTGGAAGATGAGAGATGAGGCCATGAACAAGACCACAAAGAAGGCACCCAAAAGGCAAACATCTCTCCGTAGAGAAGAGTGGCCGCCCATATCCCACACAGCGCCACCGTCAACTTGTGATGCTGCTTCATTTTCCCCTTAGTTCCGACTCTCTCTCTCTCTCCCTTCCTATAAAGTTTTTATTTTTATTTTTAATTGTTACATACTCTTCGAAGACGGGTGCTTTTTTAATCCCATGTGGTCTAGTGCACCCAATAAAACCCCCTAACTTATTTAAAACTGAACGTGCTCCCTATTCACACAGCAGCTTGTACTCTTCTCTCTGAGAACTGGGAACTGAGAAGAATAGAACTCTTTTCTTTTCCATGAATCTCTCCAAGGACTAGCTTGTACTTGAATGCTATAAATGGCTTCGTACCCTGTAATTGGTAAGCTCTTCTACAACGTTTTTTTGTCCTTTTAGTTTCATTGCTTATTGACTGTGAAAGTTAGACTTGTCCCAATGCAATCAAGATTCAAACTTTCTCCCATTCCATTGAGATTTCAGTCATCACTCATTGGAAGTTTGAACCTTTTCTCTTTTGCTTTTTAATTAAGGATGGTTTTGCGTTTAATTCTCTTTGTTTCTCAATTGTATGAGGCGGTCTTGAATAGGAATTGCTACGCATGTTAACTGTTTGATGTAATGCCTACATTACAAGTAGTCTTTTGGTTCTCTCATACCTTGCTTCTATATGTCTAACTAATGACCAAACTGTTGAGGTTGCTTTGTCTGACTCTTTCTCGTTGCCTTCCAAGTTTTGGGTTTTGAATCTCAAAAACATGAAGAAAAGTTTCTATTTTTGTCGAGTGTGGGTTCTTTGGTATGAAATTTGTTGAGATTTTTTTTTTTTTTATTCTTGTGGTGTTATCAAATTTAGGCGAGAGTTAAAGTGGGGACAATTATGTGAATTGGGCTGAAATGCGAAGTTGAAAAGTTAGAGCCACCAAGTAGGTTGAACTGAGCACATTGTAAGTCAGGAGTGAACTTGAAATTTCAAATAACTCATCGTCACACCACCCTCCTCTTCCTCTCTCCAACCCAAAAGAAAATTTTGGTTTTGTGATGCACATCTTTGCCTTTGTTACCAATTCAGAGCTGACTAATCCTCTCCTTTAAACCACCAGGTGAGTAGAATGGGATCGATGGATCTTGGGAAGTTATGAGGAAGCATGCAAATAATCGTTGCAATCTTGGTTCAAATATTTATTGAGATAGGACAATTCTAGTCTCATCAATGTGCTTTAATCCTATTTTCTGATGTGAAATGCCAGGGTGACTTGGATGGCAAAAAATGCTCCAAAAGCAGAGTAATTTGGGACACATCTCATTGAACAATCATCCCAAATTGAGCATGTCTGAGAAACGTCTTACATGAATGTGTAAACATCTGCACTTGTAGAGCTTCATCAATGTCATTTAAACAAATTTGTGCTTCATGAATATCATTGCTAGAGCTTCATGGGTAAACAATATTTGTGCGCTTTTTTTTTTTTTTTTTTTTTTTGATTCATTCCTCTTGAGGGCAGCTTAAGAGAGAAGACAAAGGTTATAGATGACATTTTCATAATTGAAACCTTTAAAGTCCTGAGACCTGAATGCTACTCATATCACAGTCCAGTGGGTTAAAGGCATTGTGAGGTCTAGAGAGACTTCGGTTCATTTTTATTAAATTCTTGATGAAATAATAAAAGGACTTGTTCCATCTGCTCTTGATCTCCTGGTCTGCGCTGATTATCAAGATTCATTGTGTTCATCTGCTTACTTGATACACATTTCTTTTGCAATTAGCACATAATATGAGTATTCATTTGTTGGGTACCAATTGGGAGAAGAAGAAATATAAGACAGGTCCAAATTTCTTTCCAGTTGACCAAATACCCATTTTACATAAGTTAACTGGACCATTCTCTCTTTCTAAGAAAAATGCGACCCCAGACCAATTTTTAGTGAGGCACATGATTCAAGCACCTCAAACTAGATGAACAATTAAGCTCAAAATCTAGCACCTGCATAAAGTCGCCAGGTCCATGCCTCTCTACAGCTGGGCCTCTTTACCTTGACTCACTGTATTAAAGATGCTTTGATGCATTACTAAAATTTTCATATAATTTTGCATTTTGGCATTAATTTGGTGAAAGTAGTTTTGCTTGTTTCTCTGCATAAATGGGGACCAGAAGTTTATCTGTGTGAGCTTCTTTTTCATTAAGCTGAAGTGCTGTTGGCAGTTTTTAGGTCACAATGTATACTCAATAGTGTCTGGTTCACCCTAATAATTTCCAGAAAAAAAATCATTAAGGATATTTTTTGCTGAAATTAAATGATCTTCTAGTGTATAGCATGAGCTGTTAACATAAGCTGGATATAATACTAGCATATACATACACATGCAATTACAGTATTAAACTCACACATCACTCTATTATTCCTAAACTAGTAATACAGATGATATTCTCAAATGCCAATGATCTAGAGCAGTCAGATGGTAATTGACAGGATTTGGTTATAAACAAAGCTGTAACTCCCTAAATATGGGTAATGATTAAAAGTAGTTGTATTATTGTAGGAAACTGCAATTTTAAGTATGTCTAAGTGACAGGTTGCATGTGTTTGATAATTGATATGAGATTACAGTTGTCATACAATCTCTTAGCTTCAACATATAGATTCTCAGTGAACAACTAAATTTACTTAATTTTAATTCCTTTTTTATATATCTTTAAAGCAGTATGGTATGAAAATTTTCAAATTTACATTGTAAAATGATGAAAAAGTTGTAAAATGATGTGAAAATCTGCATTGATAAACCCATACTTTTTGTGCAAGTATATATATTTGTTCTTAATATTGTACTAAAGGGCATTTTCACTCACTCTTATTTTGGTTTCTGTGTGAGCCTACATTCTTTAGCCAGTCAACAACTTCCTTGATGGTTGGCCTCTTGAATGGATTTTGGTTCACACACATGCAGGCTACATCCAGCACTTGCAGTATCTCATCATCAAAGCCCTTTCCTCTCAAGAGAGGGTCAAAGACTTCGTCTTGTTTACCCTCTCTCCTCATTTGCTGAACCCAGCCAACTAGTTCTCTTGGCATCTTTGGCTTGAACACCTCTACAGGTCTCTTCCCAGTGAGCAGCTCTAGCATAACAACCCCAAAACTGTACACATCTCCTCTCAATGTGGCTACCCATGCTTGCCCATACTCTGGAGGAATATAACCGAGAGTACCAACAAGCTCAGTTGTAACATGTGTATGATAAGGAAGAATCAGCCTGGACAATCCAAAATCTGCAACACGTGCTTCAAACTTCTCATCAAGAAGGATGTTACTGGACTTGATGTCTCGATGCACAATGTGTGGCTCACATATCTGGTGCATGTAAGCCAGACCACAACTTGCTCCTCTTACAATCTTCAGTCGAGTTGGCCAATCTAGTTGAGATGCACCATCAGCCTTCTCATGCAACCAGTAATCCAGACTTCCATTCTCCATGTAGGAATATATAAGTAGCCGAAAGCCCTCATACACACAATAACCTCGCAATGAAACCAGGTTCTCATGTTGGGCTGTGGACAGAGCCTCTACCTCTGCTTTGAATTCCCTTTCCATGAGACCCATATCTCCTGATAGTTTCTTGACAGCCAACTTGGTCCCGTTTGCCATTGTTGCTTTATAGACCAAACCAAAACCCCCACAGCCAACAATATTTGCTTGATTAAAATTATCAGTGGCTTTTAAGAGTTCAAATATGGTTAGATCCCTGATCTCATTGGTATTGTTTGGGAACAACATAACTAGGCTGGTGTCCTTATCAGCCCCTGGAGGAAATCCAGAATGAGAGTTGCTGGAAATTGTATCCATCTCTATGTTGTCAGAGTCCCCTCCTGGAATGATCCTTCTCTTGGACAATATCCACAGTGCTAGCATAGCAATAAGTAAACCAGTCCCAAAACAGACCCCGAGGACTAGTCCAACAATAAGTTTTGTGTCAGTTCTTTTATGAGGTGCAGTAGGATTGACAGGTCCTGATGAATTGGAGCAAGAACGCTGTATAATTGGACCACACAACCCCGGGTTCCCTTCAAAGCTGGAACTGGGGAAAGTATCAAACTGACCTCCAGATGGTATAGGCCCATGAAGATTGTTATTTGCAACATTGAATGAAGATAAGAAATGGAGACCTTTTAGTGACACAGGGATTTCTCCAGATAGGTGGTTTTCAGAGAGATCCAATTTCTCTAAGTTGGTGAGCTTCGACATTTGATCTGGAATGTTTCCTGAGAAGTTGTTATTTCTGAGATCCAGCACATGAAGAAACTTCAGTTGGCCAATTTCTATAGGGATATCACCACTGAGGCTGTTGTTTCCCAGGTATATAGATGGTGGCAGGCTAGAGAGTTGATTGTACTGCTGATAGGTTGCATTATTGGGCTGGGCAAATACAGGCAGTGGTAGATAGCTTAGGCTAACTAGTTCATTAGCCCCTTTTGATGCTAGTGTTTGCAATCCTGCAAGTTCCTTGGGCAGTTCTCCTGAGAGGAGGTTAATGGACAAGTCTATGTAGAAAAGACTTGATAGATTACCCAACCAACTGGGAATAAAACCTTTGATTTGATTAACAGACAGGTCCAAGACCTCAAGGTTCTTGAGCTTGGATAACCAGTTGGGCACCTGACCAGAGAGTTGAGAAGCACCCAGGGCCAGAACCTGGAGATTCTGGAATCCATTTGAGTCTTTAATGTTTTCATCATCTGGTATCTTTTCATTAAAAAAATTCACTGAGAGGATGAGAGTAGTGAGGTTCTTGCAACCCATCATATTTTGAATAGCTCCAGTAAGGTTGGTTAAGTTATTGTAAGAAACTGACAGGAAAGACAGAGATTCTAGTGCTTGTATTTCTGGCAAGATCTGTCCCCCCAACTTGTTATAGGCTAGTCTAACGGCAGTTAATGTTCTACATAAATAAAGGCTTGTGGGCAAATTACCTGTAAATTTATTGTTACCAAGATCGAGGATGCTAAGTTGGTGGAACTTGGAGAAATCAAAGACAGAGAGCTCCCCTTCCAAGAAGTTCACCCTCAAATTTAATGTCACTAGTTTGGTACAGTTCATCAGAGATTTAGGCATTGAACCTGTGAGATTGTTGATGTGAAGCTGCAGCTGTTCCAAGATGGAGAGCTTGCCAATATCCTGGGGTATTGAGCCAGTCAATTGATTGGAATACAGATCAAGAATCCTGAGCTTATTGAGATTGACCAGTGAATTGCTGATGGTACCAGAAAGGCTGTTAAGAGGTAAGGAGAGTTGTTCGAGATAGACAGCCTTGTAAATATCTTCAGGAATTGTGCCAGAGAGATTATTGAAACCTGCAGAGAAAATCCGCAGATTGGAACATTCACCAATGTCAGAGGGAATATTTCCACTGAAATCATTGTTGGAGAAATCAAGGATGGTCATTGAGCGAAAAGAAACAAGACAGATGTTGGGCGGAATTTGGCCTACAAAGCTATTGTTACTGACATTGAATCTGCTCAAATTCCCAGCTACCTGAAGAAATGAGTTAGATGGAATCACCCCATTGAAATGGTTACTGGACAAGTCCACTATTTGGATAGCCAAGTTAGTGTTACTAATGTTATTGTCATTGGATGGTAATTCCCCATCAAGACTATTGTAACTGAGATCAAGAATCTGTAGGCCATTGATAGAGAAGAATCTAGCAGGGAGAGAACCAGAGAGGTGATTATGGGACAGATTGAGGCGAGAAAGATGGCTGAGGTTGGCAAGAGAAGGGGAGAGAATGCCATTAAGGCCTTTAAAGGGTAGCCAAAGACGAGTCACTCTGCCATCAATTCCATCACACTCGACTCCTTCCCACAGGCAACAGTCATTAAAAGAAGACCAATTCAAAGGAGGGGAAGATGAAATGTTAGAGAAGAAGGGTAATAGAGAATTATGATCATCTTGGTTACAAGCAGCTGCAGACTGACAAGGATGCAACAATAGTAACAAGATCATTACAAAAACAGACAAGACCATGACAGAGGAAGAGGAAGATAAGGATGTTCCACTTGTTTTTGGCATCACTGGATATGCAAAATCAGTAAAGTTAGAGTCTTTAACATCCATCACCATCGTTCCCATCATTGGGACCAAGAACAAGAACAACACATGAGGCAGAGGAAGAGGAGGAGAAGGAGAAATAAGGGAACAAGTACATGATTATCTGATATCTAGACAATCTTGTACACTAGCAAAGATTTGGAGATTGCAGTAATATCCTACATTGACCAAAGAGAAAACGAGAATGAGAGAGAAAGGAGGAGAGAGAGAATCAGAAAGAGTGTGCGTGGGGGCATGACATTGGTCATTGATATTATAATGGGCACTATAAAATATAAGTATTAATTAACAAAGAAGGGAAAAAAAACAAAAAAAGAAGGGTCATCATGAAAAACATGAATATCTTATAAGCGTTTACTTTTGGGCGGGTGGTGGTGCGGGTGGTGGTGATGGTGGAGGTGGTGGTGGAGGTGGACTCTTTTCTTGGATGATGATTGATTGATTGATGACCAAAATCCCATAAAGGGTTCCTAGAAACTCCTTTTGATTCCACACTTTTGTGAGCCTAAAAAGGCTAAACAAACTCTCCAAATCTCAGACTCTCTTGTTGAATGGTCTCTTCTGTTTTTTCTTCTAAAAAAATGAAAGTACAGAAAATCTCTGCCCTTATTTTGTTTGTGGGCAGGCTGTTGGTTGTACTTATCTGCAATATAATATGTAATTTGCTAAAACAGATGAGCAAAGCTTTCAAGTGGGAAGAAGCAGAGAGTGACCCCATTATATTGTATTGGCCTGTGGCTGTACTGCTCAATGGTCAACCTGGACCTGATCAGACCATGTCCTTTGCTATAACTCTGTATTTTTGGACATTTCTTCAACCATTCACAAGCCTTTGTCCGAATTGTAAGTCCATCCAACTGCCGGCTTGAACAAGGAGATCATTAATTTTCTTTCTTTTCATTTTTATTTAGGCTGCTCTGGTTGTAATATATACCAGTGTTTTTAAAACAGGAGCGGTGATCAAACCAGTCAGATCACCGGTTTATAATTTAATCAGTTTGATCGGTTCGGTTCGTCAGTCCGATCGGCTCTTTTTATTTTTTATTTTTTTTCCTATTTTGACTCAAAACGATGTCGTTTTGAGATATTCAATTTTTTAAATAATCAGACTGAATTAATGACCGATTCTCAATTTAATAGGTCCGATTTTTAAAACACTAATATATACAACTTGAATTTAAAATCTCATAAATTATAAGGCGAGTGTAATAATATTACTAAAGCCAGTAATTCAAAATATTGATTAGAGATAATTAAAATTTATTTTTAAAAAGAATTTCATATGTTCTTATCATAAAAACTTTTAAAACAGAAAGAGTATTCCAAACTACTGTTTTAATCTTAATATCAAAGAGACTTTAAATCAAACCCTTTTAGTTATTTTCTTTACGTGTTGCTGAAAATGCAGTGGAAAAGTAATTATAAATGTTCAAAGACGTTGATGGTCAATAAACTTAATCCACTGCTGGCTCGTGAAGCTATTGTTGAATGTAATTGATTCCAGAATTTTAATAATGGAATAGTTGGAGCTTTGAATTTACTACTTTTCTTGACTTATAAATTTCAAATTTTTTTTATCATGTTTATGTAGTTAAAAAGTAGGTTTTGCAATAAAATAAAATAAAAAGCAGCTTCTGTGAACTTTCCAAGCATTTCATTTCTAAAATTCAAATTGATATTTTAAGATGCATGAATTCTGAAATTCTCCCTTTTTTTTCTTTTTTTTTTTTTTTGTTTTGTTTTGTTGTCATGATGTGAATTGTGAAAATTACATATTGACTAAATAAATAATTCCAAGTCTATTCAGGACTCGTACAAAATTCTTTGATTGAATAAATTCTTGTACTTTATTTGAAAATTGTTATAAAATGTGAATGAAGTCAATGTAATAATATGAACAAAAACTATAACCCAACATTTTTTTTTTTTTTTTTTTTTTGTCCATTTCGACCTTTTTGGGCTGATAAATTTTATCATTAATTACAAAATTTTCAATTTTCAATAAATAATCCAAATATTTAATCATTTCCATAAGCAACTTACTCCTACATAATTCTGTGATTTCTAATAAACTATTAAATGTGAAGCTTTTGACATAGTTTGTGAAATCAGTTGCATTATTTTAAGATTATAAATCGAATAGATTGAAAAAAATATTATTCTTTGTTTTATATACCATTAATGGTTTTAAATTGTTTTATATATAATGGTGTAAATGAGTAAAGTTGTTTACGAGTGGCTTAATATTCGGCTCGAAAAAAGTTCTCTCGCTTTCGCGTTTGTTTTATAAATGAGCCAAGTTTAAATTTTATATTAAGACTCGATGAATAAACGAATCAAACTTGAATAAAGTTAAGTTTGATTCGATTAAACTCGTGAAAGTCTAGATTATAAGCTTGTGAACATACTCGCGAACAGCTCGATTAATAGAATCGTGAACAACTTGATTATTATTATTAACTTAATAATTTTGATACTCTAAAAAATATATTTTAATACTCATATAAACTTTTTGATAATTTAATTTGATTAAAATATATATGTACTATTGATTAACAAAATATAATATTTTCTTATTATATAATATAATATTCTAATATTTAAAAATATATTTTTTATTAATTAATTAATATCTTTATAATACATATAATACTCAATTTTATGATTGAATTTTTTTTCACTAATATATCATGGACCCGGTACCATGTAGCACCATGATCTCAGGTCAAAACACACTGTTTCATTTAAAAAAAAAAGGATCACTCTTATTTGATGGATGCGCGTGAAACTCGATCTTCTTATTCTTCTTCTTCTGGTGGATGCTCGATATCTTTTTTTTTTTAAATAGTGAAGCTTGATTTTTTTTTTTTCCTTTTTCTTCGAAATTGTGTTTTCTTTTTCTTGAAGTTGTTTTTGTCTTCTTCTTCTTCTTCATATTTCTTTCATAATCTTCGTTTTTTTTTGTAAATTTTTACACTGTTTGTGTGAAAATTTTGAGTTTTATTTTTTTTATTTTGGAGTTCAATTGCTTTATAGTTTCGTTATTTAATATTAAACTTTAAATTATCAAGTTCATCACATATAATTATCAGGTTCATTAAATATAAAGTTTAGATTCATCATATATCACATGAAAATTTATTATCTTTTTTACTGTTAAATTCATGATTTAATTATTCTATAATTTAATTTCATTCATTCATCATATTTAAATTTTTCATTATTTAATATTAAACTTCAAATTATCAAATTCATTATATTTAAAGTTTAGGTTTATCACATATAACTATCAGGTTCATTAGATATAAAGTTTAGTTTCATCATATATTATATACAAATTCATTATCTTTTATACTGTCAGATTTATGATTTAATTATTCTATAATTTAATTTCATTCATTTATCATATTTAAAATTTAATATTTTACATATAATTATGAGATTTATTATATTTAAAGTTGAGGTTCATCACATATAACTATCAGGTTCATTAAATATAAAGTTTAGATTCATCATATATCACATGCAGATTCATTATTTTTTACTGCCATATTCATGATTATAAATCGATACAAAAGTATCTATTTTGTTTTTTTATTAATCAACGACTGATTTTGTTATCTCGATCGAGTAGAATTCAAAGTAAGGAGATTGATTAAAAGACAATTTCCAATAATATTATATTGGACTACTCAACAAGTGATAGACAGATACAAAGAATAACTGAAAGCAGAAGATCTAAACAAAAGAAGAGTAGCAGAACGTTTGCAATACCTAACACTAATAGAAGAAGAAGAAGAATATGAGTAGAAGAAATTAAGATTTGAGGGAATCAGTTGCACGAAGAGGACGATGAACAGTTGATGAACGGTTTTAATTTTTGAAAATTTATATTTTAATTAAAAAAAAATGGCAGCGTGTTTTTTTAGTTTTAATGAAACGGTGTATTTTGAATCCAAGTCCATGGTATAAGGTGGACCTGGGTCCATGATATAAGAACTCATAATTGAATGCTTTTACTTTTATGTTAGTTTTAATTATTTTTGTTATAGTTATTTTATTAGAAATAAATATTTAGGAAATTCAATATTTTGATAAATTATAAACGAGTCGAACTCGAGCTTAAGTTTAGTTTAATTATAGTTTATTAACGAGTCAAGCTCGAACTTAAATAAGTCGAACTTGAACATGATTTTCAAGCTCGAGCTCAAAAAAAAAATCGAGTCGAGCTTAAACAAACTAAAGTTCGGCTCGATTACAACCCTATTTATATAGTAAAGTAATTAAATTTTGGATAAATTACTATTTAGTTTCTGAAATTTGCCTTAAATAATGACTTTATCTCTACAGTTTGAAAAAATCACTATTTAGTCCCTGATATTTCATTCTATCAAAACAATTGGTATTTCCATCCAAATTTCTTTAAAATTTCATTTAAAAAAATAAAAATAAAATATTAATATTTAAAATTTCCCTAACATCTTCATCACCATCAGTCCATCACCTCCCTTATTAATTTACAAAAATTAATTGAAAAATCAAAGATAAAATTAAATAAAATCAAAGATACCCCTCCATATCTCTCTAGTTTTTCCATAATTGAAACAATTGCTAAAAGCCAATGGTGCGAGAAATTGCAACTCAAAAGCGAAGGACGACCCAATCGTGCTCGATCAGTGATGAAAAAGATCACCGGAGCACATAAATCAGCGACAGTGGTGACGAGCAATGAAGAAAAGTGAAATACATAGGAGAATTAAGTTCTTAACACAAATCGGGATTCCTAAGGATGAGGTTGATTGGATTTTCAATTCATATATGAAGGCTTTAAGATTTAAGGTTGAAAATAGACTGATGCCATTGGTTCATGAGTTTGAGAATTTGGGTTTTAGCAAAGAATTGATTACAAAAGAGATTATTAAGGAGCCGCAAATTCTTGGTATGGAATTAGGTGAATTTACAAGGCTTAGGCCATTTCCAACCCAAAAATTCAAAACGCAGTAATTTTTACACTAAAATGATGTAATTACAGTAAATTTATTTCCAACCATCAACTCTATTTCTAACACCAAAAAGAATATTTCATTTATATTCCATTTTATCTATCATTTTATATTTTTTTTATTACTTCCATATTATTTTATTAATTTACAAATTATGCCCAAAGCTATTTTTTTTTACATATTCATACAATAAAAATATAATTTGTTATTTAATAATATTAAATTAAATAAAAATTTAATTAAATTTTACATATTATAAAAAGACCGATGTACTATTTATATATTAATAAGTAAAACATAAATTTTATTTTAAAAAAAAAACATACAAAACAAACATTACATTGAATAATTAATAATAGTAGAGCACAATTAAAAAAGAAGAAAATTGACAGTTTATGAAGATGTTGAAAAAGACAAGAGATGATAGATTGCAACAAATGCAAGTCCAAAATAGAAATTTGGCCTTAAAAAAATTTAAAGAAGAAAATAAAATTTTGATGTGGACTTGAATACTATCCATGATCAAACTATTCGTGCGTATATTCAAGCTGAACAAATACGAATTTTACAAAAAAGAGCAGAACAACATCAATAACCACAACTACCTTCTACATCTAATGTTTTTGCCGTATATTTTAATAATATTGGCGGATCCGGAATTGATATACCGAAATATTAATTTGTTGGTCTATGATATGTCTAATTTATTTGTTTTATGTTAAATATTTTGTATTTTATTTGCTAGTTTATTTTTAATATTATGTAATATTATTCTATGTTAGTATGTTAGTATGAATATATGTTAGTATGTAATATTGCTAGTTTAATATTTATGTAATATTAATCTATGTTAATATGAATATATGATGTTTTTACTTATGATATATGCATTTTGTACTAGTTATTATATATTTTTATTATCCATTTTTTATTTTGTATTTGATTTTTTTATTGAAATAATATTCAATTATAAGATGAAAAAATTATAAATATAGGACATAAATGAAAAATTTTCTAATTGTTTGGTAAATACAATAATTATTAATTTTTTTTATAATTAAAAAAAAAGGAGGGTCAAATGCCATTGTACATTAAAATGCCGAGAGCTGTGATAAATTTGAATTGAATTGAGAAAGAGAATTGAGAAAGTAGGAAGTGAATGTGAGAGGATAGAGATTTTGGTTCAACTATAATCAAAATGACTAGCACTAATCATTTGGATAATTAACCATTTATTACTTATATGATTTTTGATTATTTTGTAATTTTTAGATGTGGGACTATTTTTTTGTAGTTTGTATTTTTCTAATAAGAACCAATCAAATTAAAGATTTTTATGGATGGAGCATGGTTTGATTCGTAGAAAAGCATTTAAGGTATTGTGAAAAGAAGCAAGGGTGATAACAAAAATAAGATGATATCAAAAATAAGATTTTGAAAATAAAAATTTGTTATTTTTGGTTTTTTGTTTTATGTTTTTAAAATATTTATTGATAAATATGAAATAAATAAAAAATAATATTTTTTTAAAAAAATATTTTTTAATATTTATTTTTTTGAAATAAAAAAAAACAGAAAATAAAAAATTGCAGTAATACCAAACGCCCCCGTAACTTACAAAATTATATATATATTTTTTAATTTATTTTTTTTGACTATTTATAGAATTATGATTTATGGATTTAGTGTGAGAGAGATGACATGAAATATAAAATTTAATTGTAAATAAATGGTATTTTAGACTTTGAACCAATTTTTAATGAAAAATAAATAAAAAAATTATTTAGTGTAATGGAATGAAATTTGATTTTTTTTTTTCAAATTACATTATGAAATCATTATTTAAGATAAATTTCATATATTAAATAATTTAAATATTTTATAATTTAAAAATTATATTACTTATATTATTTCATATTTAAAAATTGAATGTTTAAATTTTCAGATATTGAATGTGAATTTTAGGATAGGTTGGTTTGGTTACAACATAATATAGCAGGATTTTTAATTTAAAATTATTAATTTTAGAAAAACCCAATCAAATATTCGAATCTAAATTTAAAAAAAAATTCCAAATCCTGAGCATGTGTTGAGAAATTGAGATTTTCAGTTTGATATGATTATTACAGAAAATACAGGTTATATTGGCGGGAAATGAGAGAGAAAAAATTAGCGGGAAAATGTGACCATATCTCGTCGGAAAAGGTAAAGGTAAACCCCAAAAATGGGATTGAGAAGGGGAGACATTGTATGGGCAAGAGTAATATACCCCAAAAAATGGTGGCCTGGTCTGGTTTTGAACATCGACGGACTAGGCGTCGCCGTTTCATTCTTTGACGACGGCGAGAACCCTCGTTATTTCCTGGAAAAAGAAGTGTGCTCTTTTCAAGAGAACTTCGATTCACTGGTTAATACATTAGAAAAATGTTGTAAAGGTAAGGAATTGGTGGATTCTGCCCTCAAATTGCTTTCACGACGGGTCGCTTCCAGCTTAAAATGCAGTTGCCTTTTCCGGCAACCACCGCTGGGAGATACAATTTCGAGGTGGACGAAGAGGAAAAGAGGAGACTTGTTTCGGTCGGATCCGGTGTTGGATTTTGTTCTTGGCGCAGCGGTTTCACCCTTTGTTGGAGTTTCGGATTTAGCCTTTGCAGTCACCGCGATTGCGCAGCTTAATGTGTTTCGCTGTTACCTAGTAAGTGAGCAGAAATTGTTTCTACACCAAGAGAAAACGCGGCAACGCCATGAGAGGAACGAGTGTATTTGTTCATCTCCTTGGCTTGGTTCAGGTATTGTATAAAAACCCCTTTGGGTAATTGTCTGTTTTACAATATCTGATATTGAAGTTCAAGAATTGCCTGTGATAATTTATCTTCTTGCAAATGCTTAAAATCAGGATATTGAATTCTGTTATTGTTCTGTAGTATTTCTAGAGGTATTTCAACAGTTTAAAATCTCATTGAGTGGGTAAGGTTTAGGGGATCTTTGGATAATATTGTAATGCTAGTCCTTAGTTGTTCGAGTGATAGAATATAAGGTGGTAAGGGTATGAGATGTTCTTTAGCTAAGGATGTTCTGGGCAACTGCCTGGGATATTTGTAGTAGCTAGGCTAGCTATGATGTTCTGCTTCTATACCTTAGAAGGATATCAGCATTTATTCAGCTAAATTAGAAAGCCTTCTGTTTTAATGGATGGTTTTTGCTTATGCTATGTTAATACAGTTTCTAGTTAAACAGGAACATTCAGAGGACTGTCTAGAAATTCCTTTTAATCTGTTAGCATGATATAGTTGAGTGGTTCTTTAAGTCACAGGGGTCAAAAATTAATAGTCTTAGTGAATGCATCTGAGCAAAATCACATTTTGAATTATAATGCATGTGAGCGAAAGCATGTTTTGAACTATAGTTGTACATTCTTTTTTCGTTATTGATTAACCTTAGATATTTAAAATTCAATGGTAAAAATACATTGGTAGTTTAAATTATTTTCCCTGCTTGGTCCAGTTAGCTGGCCTTATGCCCTATGATGGACCATATCTAGGCATTGTTTCTCTGTAGTAGCATTCCATCTTTGTTTGAACCCTTGTGTGCTCCTGTATGGATAGTAGATTCATTTGTTCGTAAGTTTCTCTTCTGGAATGTCTTTTCAGGTGCTTGCTCAGTGGCTCAAAAATCTAATGCTTCAGAGCTGGAATTTGAACTCTTGAAGGAGGATCAACCTAACAGTGGATCATGGATTCAATCTGAGCAAACCCAATCACAATCTGCACACAAGATGCTGGTAAACTTGCACAATCTTGCTTTAGATACAAATTATACAAGAGGAGAATGCTTGAACTCTGTGAAGCAGAATTTTTGTATGTTTAGAAATTGTGCGCGCCAAACTACCTTGAATCTTGGGTTTAGAAAATGCTCTCCCAGAAGCAATGAAGCTCAATTTTCTTATCCTTGGTCATATAGTCAGCCAAGAGCCAAGGTTAATGAAAAAGATTATAGGGATGTTTCTGCTTCCCTTAAACCAAATGTGGCAAGCCCTCTTAACTTACTGGGGTTAAAGAGGCGACATGATTACCCTGTTGATTCAGGCTTTTCTTTTAAATTGCGCAAGACTATGCCTCACTTCTTAATCAATGTAGATGCTTATTTTCAGAAAGGCAAACATGGACTCAATGTATGTATGTTGGATGCTTTGATCTCAGTGCCTGCTTTGCCAGATATTTCTTTGAAGTTCTGCAACATCATGCCCTTTTCCTTTTTCAATGGTGCTCATCTACAGAAAAATAGATCCAAATGTGAGGCAAATACCTCTGATGCCTTCTTGTCAGAATCGCAGTTAGGGGTATTTATGATTGAAGATGCAAGTTCAAGAACCAGAAACAACCTGCCATCTCCTCGTATTACAAATAAGATCCAGATGCTGCCTAGCAGTGATGATGATAAAACATCTGTTGAAACCAATAAAAATTTGAGCATTAATACAGCTTTCAGAGACAGCTCTATGGATGATAAGAAGCTTCATCTGCTTGTTACTTCTGATGTATCATTCAAGCTACAAGTAGCTCAGCAATCGACACTAGGTACCATTTCCAATTGTCAAAGTTTGCACATGAAGTTCCCTAGGGATTTTCATCTTCCATCCAAGAACGATTTGATAGCGGAATTTAGTAGATTTGGCAAAGTAGACTCATCTAGAACCAAAACCTTTACACGAATGGGCTCTGCCCAGGTGGTTTTCTTTCACCAGATTGATGCATTGGCTGCTTATCAGCATGCAAAAACAAAGAAAGGTTTGTTTGGTGAAGCAAATATACTGTTTTGGCTTGATGCATATGAGAACAAGAGAAGAGGATCCAAGTTTGTAGTTCCCTCGCCAAACCTAAAATCAAGTTCAAGAACAAAAAACTACCAGCCATCCCCTTATACTACGAATCAGATCCATATGCAGCCTAGCAATGATGATGAAGAAACATCTGTTGAAACCACCAAAATGTTCAGAATCAATTCAGCTATCAGGGACTGCTTTATGGATAATAAGAAGCTTCGTCCGTTTGTTACTTCTGATGTATCATTCAAGCCACAAGTAGCTCAGGAATCAAGGCTGGGTGCCATTTCCAATTGTCAATATCTGTACATGAAGTTCCCCAAGGATTTTAATCTTCCATCCAAGAAGGATTTGATAAGGAAATTTAGTAGATTTGGCAAAGTAGACTCATTTAGAACCAAAATCTTTACACATATGGACTCTGCCCAGGTGGTTTTCTTACACCATCTTGATGCAGTGGCTGCTTATCAGTATGCAAAGAGGAAGAAGGGTTTGTTTGGTGGAGCAAATATCATGTTTTGGCTTGACCCATATGAGAAGGAGAGAAGAGAATCCAAGTTTGTAGACCCCTTGCCAAACCCAAAGTCATGCCTCAAAAATTCAGATTTGCGCGGGCAAAGGGATAAGAAGCACATGAAGAGGGTGAAGTTTTTTATGGAAGTCCCCTTACCAAATCTAAAATCATGCCTCAAAGATTCAGATTTGCATGGGCAAGAGGATAACTCCTTGCCAAACCTAAAATCATGCCTCAAAAAATCAAATTTGCTGAGGCAAGAGGATAAGAAGTGCACCAAGAGGGTGAGGTTTTTAATAGAAACGTAGATTAGATCAATGTACAGGTGAGAAGTTTTCTGTTAAATGCAATCCCTGAAAAATGTTTGCAAAAATTTGTGCTTCAAGTATGAATCAAACTTATTCAGAAAGCCCAGTTTTGTTACTATTAGTTGCTCAAAGTTCATATATGATTATCAGAGCTTTTATGAGCAACTGAACTTGTGAAGTTGTTGTAGAACTGTCACATGTCTGGTCGTAAATTTGGCTTTCACCAAGAATGATGTAATGAAATGTAATAGAAAGGAATTCAAGATTCTCTCTGTTATAATATTAGAAGAGAGAGGTTTCTTTTCATCTTGGCCCAATCGTTTTTCTTTAGGCCCAGCCTATTTTACCAAATTAAAATTATACAAACCTTAATAAAATCATTAGTTTATAAGTGTCAATAAGAAGGAAAAGAAAGTACATGACTTGTCTGGAATGTTCGAGCTCTTTTACCACTTTGTGCAGTGCCCAACTGCCCATAAAAGGACGATGATGTTCCACACCCAAAAACCAAAATCTAATCCAATTCCTCCCCGATTCCTCTGCTGTTTCAATTTTCACAATCTCTTCTCCTTTTAGAAAATGAGGTATCGTCTCCTATCAAATCTTTTTCTTTTTCTACTTTGTTTTTGCTTTAAAGGTAGATTGTGATTGAATTCTTGCATTTCTTTCTTTTCTATACTGTATATTTGATCTCATTTTACTTTCACTATGGCTCTGGCTAAGTTACATATCAAGAAAGTAGATATTGGATTCTTTTTATAAGTAAGATAACGATTTTTGGATTGGGTAAGAGCTTAGAATGTTATTTATTGTTTTTTATCCTTATGAAATTTATTGCTTATTGCAGCCGCCACCCAATTGTGAAGTGGGCTCAGAGAAGTGACAAAGTTTACATCACTGTTGAGTTACCTGATGCTGAGGATGTAAAGCTTAAGCTTGAGCCTGAAGGGAGATTCAGCTTTTCTGCAACTAAAGATGGTGTCCCTTATGAAGTTGAAATTGAATTGTTTGATAAGGTCAATGTAGAGGTAGATGGCAATAGTGACCCCTTGGGAGTGAAATTGAGTTTGGTGTAATGGGAATTATAAATAAAAGGTGGGATTTTTTTTTTTTTTTTTGGGTGCAGGAGAGCAAGTATAACATTGGTGTGAGAAATATTGTCTATATCATAAACAAAGCAGAGAATAAGTGGTGGAGCAGGTTGATTAAGCAGGAAGGAAAGCCTCCTGTGTTCCTCAAGGTTGACTGGGATAAATGGGTTGATGAAGATGATGAGAATGGTAAATGATGTTGATGCGTTAATGGTTTAATTTTGTTATTTTTTTTAATTAGCTTCATTAACTAATTAAGAGCTTTTACTTGTGTGGTTTAAGCAGATGGAGGTGGCTTGGATTTTGATGACATGGATTTCTCAGTGAGTATAAAGCTATAGTAGTAGTAGTAGTTAAATTTTCTAAGCTATTAATCTCTTCTTTCTTTCAGACCATTAACAAAACTTGTTGATTTATAGTGTGAATTTTCTTGTTGTGAGATGGTTTATGTTAATGAATTCTGAAGGGGTTAATATTTTCCAGACTCTTAGCAATAGAATCAACAAAACAACTATGCCTCTTTCTTTGCTATGTGTAACACCACCTTGTTCAGGCATCCTGCAAACAATGTTTTTATAACTCTTTTAATATTTAAGCTAACCTTGCCTCTTATTTCTGATTACACTAATATTTGCATAGTCTTTCAACCAACAGGCACTGATATGTAGTAGATATTATTGATACTAGGTCAAAATTTTTTTATGTTTATGGGACAGAGTTGTCTTCTTACTAGAGTTGTTTTTGCTTGATGTTTAAGAATAGCTTATATCTGCTCAAAAAGTGGTAAACACATAATAGTATTGAAATGAGGAGATTAAATAAACAGAGATTTGAAAGTTTTCAAATGAAAAAGCTATTCCTCAAGTCTAAATTTTCTAGCGACAAACCTTTCCTCCTTACCAAGAAATATTAGATTGTCATTCTTGCTGATTAAGATTAACAATACCCTGCAGAAGTTAAATATGGGTGGGGACGAATTTGATATGGACGAATTCAAGGATGAAGAAGGTCAGAATTTCTTTGTGAAATAGTTGCCTTTCTTGGGAGAGTTATTTATTCATATTGCTTGTTTCTGTCAGTACAAAATTTCTACCTGCACATTCCACATCAAATATTTTGGATGTGTTGTAATTTCTGAACATGCCTAAATTGCTGTTTCTTTGATTCCATAACATTGCTCTTGTGGCTTGGATTTTCTCAGAAGGGACCGAAATCAAAGAAGCAAAAGAAGGGAAAGAAGCAGAACCTAGTACATCAGCTGCTGAGGAGGCTAAGGCTTGATTGTCTTGGAAAGCGACCAGGCTAATTTCAAGCTTCTTGTTATGATCAAATGTAACTTTCCTAGAAACCAAAAACTAATGTAAAAACCTTGTTGGGTTTACTAGTTCCACTTCATGTAGGAAGTTTCACTGGACAAAATGATACATGTTTACCAAGCGATGTGAACACTTTTCTTTTACTTATGTTCAATTAAACATTTTTCTGCATGATGTGAAGGGAGAATTATTCAGAGTATCGGATGCATTAATTTAATTATAAGGCATCTTGCACTGACAAATATAGAATCCATTTGAAATTAATACGGTGGATCTTATATTGAGTGAGGTGTATGGTGGTATTAAAATGTGGATTACTTTTAGTTTCTTTTTCTTTAATAGATATAGCTTATTTCTTTCTCTAGATAAATGATGGTAATTTGTACATGCCTTTTGCTTTAGCATTGTGGCAATTCTGGAAATAACATTGATTTTCCAATATTAGAACTGCCTCTTTAAAAACTAAAAATAAGGAGGAAAACTTGATGCACTAGAGTTTTAATAAAATGTCATCTCAGAAGAGAAGAAAAAAAAAATCCGTTGTAGTACGAGAGCTTAAACATAAAGACACTGCCTTTGCTATGATATAAATGCAGTAGAAAATAAATCAGATACAAGCACAAGTACAAAGCAGTAATACTAATCTGATATCTGTCATTGCTAAGCCCTAGTAGTGTAGTACACCACTAATTTGTGACCCTGTACAAAATTAAAAGGCAGAGAATCTGTGTTGGAGGTTGAAAGCTGAATCTATCTAACCTAGCTAAGCACAGTGATATGAAGAAAAGCAAAAGTGAAAAGTGGTGCCCATTTAACCGAGTAATAAACTCTCCATTGGTCCAACCCCTTGTTAAGAAACTTTCCCTTCACTTGTGAATATATTTCAACCAGATTTCCCCTTATCAACCTGGATCCCTAATACATCTTCACGGCCGGACTAATAGTACAACTTTTCCTTTGGTTTTGTAAAAACTGCTCAAAATGTTTTCAATATCAAACATTTCTGAACCATTTCATCTCAAAAGCAACAAAATTCATGTCTCCTATCCAACTTGCCCTTAGTATTGTGTTGAATGCCGATATCTTCCCAAATTGAGCCGTGCACCGATTTTCAGTGATTTAAGAGTATTATGCTCACAATTAGAAATATAGATGAAACTTAAGACCAAGAGGGTTTTTTTTTTTTTTTAGTTAAGCTTATTCATGTAAGCGGCCATGACTGCAGCAACCATGAAAGAATAAGGAAATAAAAGAAGACGGTGGTCTTCATCAGTTTTTGTTGGATTTAAATTGGGGCCAAACATGTGTTTTGTTGGACTCAGTTCGGCCCAATAACTTTTTTAGTTGGGCTCATATTGGGCCAACCGGTTTTATTTTCAGTTGAAAATTGGATCCAAAATAACCACTGTATTTCGCCACATCATCACCTGCCACGTCACATACAAGTGTCCAATCATTATATTATGCCACATCATAACATAGCCACATCAACGTTTGTCCATGTCATCACCTCTTGCACGTCTACATCATCACATGACTCCACATCATCTTTTGCACTAAGCAAAATATCCACTACTCTTTTGCCACATAAGCAAAATTATCTATGTGAGTTTTGCCACATCATTAATCTACAATGTTACATATATTATCATGTCATTAGCATTTTGCCACATCATCATACATCCACGTAATCAAAATGCTCTGCACGTCATTCCATCTTACCATATCATCATTATCCACGTAATCAAAACGCTGTATATATCATCAAATACGCCACATTAGCATTTATCACATCAACATGTCCAGTGTACTATTGCCACATCACTGTCATGTTTCCACATCATAATTTGCCATGTCATAATGGTCCACATCATCTTATACCACGTCATCATTTGCCACGTAAGGCACATTTGCGATGGCGCCATATGCAACATAAGAACTTTGTCTGCGTGTGTTTTATTGGATTCGTATTGAACTCATGTTGGGCTCAATCATGTGTTTTATTGGACTCAAACATGCCCAATTATGATTTTATTTGGGCCAACCATTTATTTTATTTTATTTCAATTCAAAATTGGGCAACACCGTACCTTACAACTTTTCCAGGACACCAAATGCCGAGTTTGCAATAACATGGTTTTCGTCGGCTCCAATCTACAGATAGAAAACGTACTCTTACTGACGTCGTCTTCTTCATCGCCCAAAAAATATTGAATTATTTGTTTTGTTAGGACTAGAAGGAGAATGAGCCCCTGAACCTGAACGCTCTCCCACAACTTGAGTAGAAATTTCATCAAGCATGTGGTCAGCATTGTAGGCTTGGACAATTTGCCTTTGCTAGCCCCTACATATATCTGCCTTTGCTCTGCATCAATTTGAATTCTTACAAAGTATCTTGAGCTGTGTTTTAGAAGCCATGAATCGATCCAAGTACTACCCAAATAGATAGTCACTGAAGCAAATGCAAAACAAGGGAAACTGAAAAGAAACAGTTGCTGAGGAGATTTTTTTGGAAAGCGACCATACTAATTCCAGGATTATGACCTAATTTTGATTAGGTGTGATAATCATTTACTAGACAAAAAATAATATAACGTTGGGTTATGAAATTTGATTTGAAAGGGGCAAGTGACATGCCAATTTGCTAAAATATTGAGAGCATTGAATAAACAGGAAGACATTTAAATATTTAATTTCTAGTGATGGACAACACATTTTTGTATATTAAAATTGTCTCAACATTAATTAAATTAAATTTTAATTAGGGACAAATTAAGTTTTGTTTCTTAAAAACAAGTGCTCTACACATGACAGAAGCTTAGTTAATTGGAAACATATATTCCTATTCTTGAATGAAAATCAATTTCCTCTTGGAGCAACGACATGTCGTAAGAAGTAATGTTCGGTATTTCTATTAGCTGATAAGAGAGAGACAGAGCTAAGGCTATGGATATGGTAGCTGCAAACACATGGTCATGGCAACTAAGTTTGCCTTTGCCGCCACAATTATCAACAAATTTGAAAAGATTTAGGATTCATAGCTCTTCTTCTCAACTCTCTCTCTCTCCTACCCGCGAAAATACCCTATCTCTAATTCACAATTCTGGTGTTATCGCTTGCCTTCGAGCTAATAGGTGCCAGTGCCCCTTTCTCTTGACTACTGTTTTGCTTATACCGATTTCTAATAATAACTTATTTTTCAATTTTTGAATTTAGTGCAGAGCTCGCATTTGAAGCTGCATCTGCTGCACTGAGAGGTGGAGTCTCAGTAGTGAGTCTTTCTTATCACAATTTTTTATTTTTTAACTTATGAAATTGGGTTTTAACTCTTAACTCTCTGTTTTTCTTTTTCTTAATTATGCAGCTGGAGATTGTGATGTCTACTCCAGGTGTGTTTCAGGTGGTTCTGATTTGCCAGTCTTTTTGCCTTTTTTTTTTTTTTTAACAGTCTTTTCCCACTCAGATTGTGAATTTATGTGCTTTTGTTGTCTTGTTTTTAGGTTTTACAACAGTTGGTGGAGGATCATCCTACAGTGGCCTTAGGGGTAATATTCTTTATATACCCATTTGGTTTTCATAACAATTTATATCTGTTATGTGTTGTTGTGGTGTCTTATTGGCATTATTTGTAAAAACTTACTTGAATCTTGGAAAATGTATCATGCATTTGTGCTTTCTTTTATATGGAAGAGTTGTTCATCCTGTTTATGTTTGTTGTGCCTTACATAAATTCATAGTAATTTTATGAATATTAAGTTCAGAAATAAAATAATGAAGAGTATGATGTTCTTTGTAAGAGAGATCATGAAAGATGGATCAATATACTTTCTCTTTTTGTATATTGTCATTCGATACATTTGTAGTTGTTTCAATGGTGTAAGTTCCATTTACAATTCTTGAATTTGTTGGTGTCAATTTGTAAGAACTCACTTGAATCTTGGAATTTTTCGTCTGTGGTTTTCATTTGTATGGAAGAGTAATTCATCCTGTTCGTGTTTCTTCTGCCTTGAATAAAGCCATAGACTGTGTCTTGAGTATTCTGGCAATTTTATGAATATATAAATTTGATTATCAATTCATCACAGCTGACAAAAAGCAGTGAAGAGGATTTTGTTTATAACAGATATCTTGAGAGAAGGGCCGAAGTACTCTTGACTTTTTTGTATGTTGTCATTTGGTACATTTGTGATTGCTTCAATCTAGCTTTGGACCTCCCATGTGGTGCATTTCGCAATTGTGGGTGTTTATGGAGATGGACTAGATAGATTTCAGTAACGTATATTTGACCGAGTTACTATCCAAGAGATTTTGCAGTGCTGATGGTGTCTTACAGGTTGGTACTGTCTTAAATGCTGAGGATGCAATAAATGCAAAGAGTGCTGGAGCCAGATTTCTCATGAGTCCTGCAATGGTGATGGTATGCATTTAGTACTTTGGGAATGACATGGATTTTCTTCTTGATTAAAACTGAGTTATTAAATTTGAGGTTTTCTGCATGCTCTTCTTTTTCCCCTTTCTCTCCCTCTCTCACTCAATGTGTGTTTGTCAAGTACATGTACTTTAAATCTGCAGTGCTTCATCTTTTACTAAACACGCTTGCTTCTCTTTTAGGGTATTATGGATGTTGTCCAGGACAGTGAAGTTCTATACATACCTGGTGTAATGACTCCAACAGAAGTAAGAAACTTCTCCACTTAAACAGTCATTCATTTCTAAGGTTAGATAGATTTTCTCAAAAAAAAAAAAAAAAAAAAGGTTAGATATCTACCTAAACCCAGTCAACTTAGGTGGTGTTTGGTAAAACTGAAAATTAAGTGCTGAAAATTTAAGTACTGAATTTTAAATGCTGAATAAAATAAGTGATATAATTTTTAAATAGTAAAAATATTTAAAAATTTAATTACTTATTGCATTCAGTATAAATTTTAAGTTAAAAATTTTGACTTATCATTTTAAGTAGTTTTTTACTTAATTTAGACTTTTAAGACGTAGTTATCAAACAAACTTAAAACGATTAAGTGCTGAAAATTTTAATTTTAAGTGCTGAATGGTGTTATTAAACACCACCTTAGTCTAGTATTCATCTACTCTGCCTCTGCTACTGTTTCTATTTAAATAATGTTAATTATAGAAGACTTAATTATTATCATATTATAGTCTCTAATATTGTATAATTGGACAATTTGAGCCATTTTCCCTTCAAGGTTATTGTAACGAGAACTTATTTTTACAGATACTGTCTGCTTATGATGCTGGTGCTAAAATTGTTAAGGTGAGCATTACCTAGTTCTCATATAAAATAAAATAATGCTCGAGGTAAACTTGTAGTTGGTGGTGACATTATAGAGATGTTATCATCATAGTTCTGTGTGCATAACTTATTGCATGCGAGGATGCTTTTAATGTCAAAATTCATTGACTACTATGAGGAAGCTTCTGCATGTCTGATTGGTTCTTTTGCCAGTCATTTTTCATTTTAAGAATTCTTTATTCTGTGGATGTAGGGATTATGTTCAGGCAAAGAAACACCTTATGGATTCTATTTCATCTTATTTGGTGGATTAGGTCTATCCAGTTTCTGCATTAGGTGGCACCCGGTATATATCAGCACTAAAGAAACCTTTCCCTCACATATCAATGGTTGCTTCTCAAGGCATAATGATAGGTTTGCAATCTGAACACCACCTCCTTGCTCTTGAATCACTCTATGACTTCTGATTTTGAATGAAAAATGTGTCATAAAGATGAAAATATGGTCGAAACCTTCTGGGTACAGGCATCAATCGGATTTTGATGGTCCTTCTGATTGCCAATTCAGAAGTTCTTAATGCAAAAAATTCATTGGATGCAGCTCCCTAACAAAATGAATAATGCAACAATCCAAGAATTATATTGCCAAACAGAAGGGACAGAATTATCCTTATATGATCGCTTTCTTTGTCTTGTATTATCTGAGGTTAACTTTCCATGGTTATATATGAATAGTCATTGTGAAATGATTATATACCTTCTAGGAAAGAAGGTAGTTGAGGACTACAGTTATCACAATTTCTTCACTGAATTGTTCCTTTAACAGATTTATACGATATTCTAAATGTATTGTTTTTTCTTTATCTCCTATCTTTAATATGAATAGTCAGAAAATCTTCTTTATTTCCAGTTATACAGTTCTCTTCTCTAGTTTCTAGTTGCAGTCTAATATGTATTTGTAGGAAGACAACATTGATTCCCTTGGCTTCTTGCATTTGAATGACATTTGTTTCAAATTTTGATGTAGATTCTGTAGGTGACTATATATCCTGTGGAGCGTCATCTGTTGTTTTATCAGATGCCATATTCAATAAAGAGGCAATGGCTCAGAAAAATTTCAATGCAATATATCAACTTGCATGTCTTTCTGCTTTGCAGGGCAAAGAAGCTGTAGTACAGTGAGTCTTAGCATGGTTTATTTCTTTGGAGAGTGGTATTCCTTTTATGCTAACCAAATTTATTAAAATTTAAAGCAGAATTGTGCTGGGTCATTATTTTCTGTCCTAGTTCTGAATTCTATTTGGCTTAATTAATTTTTTTTTATACCTTGTTGTTTAGGCATCTCTATATGCTATGGTCAAAGTTCATCTATCAGTATGCTAGAGTAGAGCAGAGGGCATGGTCCTACATGCTTTGAGAAAACAATACGCATCATGTTTGACATTTTGCATGGTGTGATTTATACAATTTGTCTGATGTGATTGTTATGCAGAAAGAAGAGTTACATCCCAAATTAAATTGCTTCAGCAGAGCATATACCTGACTAGTCTAAAAGTACTGTAAAGGATTTATTTTGATAGGGCAATGCATTTGGACAGGGAGCAGATTACTGACTGAGATTGGTAAACTAAATAACAATGAAGCCTTTTACTTGTTCATCTCATTTAATGTTATCTCATCATTAATATTTATTTATTTATTTTTTGATAGGCTTTCATTGGAGTCTTGCTAATACATTGCATATATATTTTTTTATATATTGATGTTGTTTCATGTATAGAATAGAAGGTATAAAATGGAATTAATGTGATAGTGAAGAATAATGTAGATGATGCTTGTGGATTATGTTAGATACATAAAATTTATATCAAAAGCAACTAATTATATACTTTAAATTTAAAATAAAACTATTAATATTGATTATTTGGATGGATAGGCAGTTGTAGCAATCTTTTTTATTATTTGTTTCCTCTAGCTATTTACCCTAGATTTGGGGGGAAGATGGAGGTATACATTGTATGCTGTATATACAATTGTAAAAAGGCATATTAAAGGTTGAAGGAAGAAATTTTTTTTTTTTTTAATTAAAAGGGGTAAAAGACAAAGCAACAATGTCGTTATCGAATGGGATTCTTTCAATAAAATTATATAAAGGAGAAAAGCTTTAAATTTCAAGTACTTAGTGTCAAATCAGCAAAGTCATTACAATTTTTTTTTTTTTGGTAAATTTGGGTATGACCAATATTAAAACTTGAGAATTTTCAGCTTGAGACAACTTCAATTACATTAAATTAAAAGCTAATTGATAGTGAATACAAAGTTAATATAATTAAAATGTGGTTAGCCTGTCTCCAATCTTAGCATGATTTGGAGTTTTATAAACTCTTAAAATGAGACTTTGTTTGGTTACTGCTTTTAGGGACAATAGGTAAACAAAAAGTCAAGAATATCTGCCTGCTTTCTTTATGTTGAGTTTTTTTTTTTTTTTTTGGATGAATCTATGTATTTTACTTGGATTTCTTTAGTTGGAAAGCATTATTTTAACAAACAAGATCTTTGTTACATTACACATAATAATGACAATTGAGCTGAAAAATCAGCACTTAAATAGAAATAATTAATTAGGGTTTGACTTTAATTAGAAGTTAATTTTTTTTAACATAAAAATGGAAATGTAAAATGGTAAGATTTAGTTGTCAATGATGGATGGTGGAAGATGCAATTAAGTTGCTAATTTGTTATTAAATTAGTGGTGTAGCAGCATTGACAATGACAATTCCACATATTTTCTGCTTTTCAATTCAATTATTATGCATCACCAATACCAAATATCAATTATTTTTTTTAGTGGACCAAACATTTAATCATTGCTATTTTTATATTTAAATTTTTTTGGTTAAAAAATTATAACTATAAGGCAATTTGTGTGGAAAATAATTGATTATATTTATTGAATATAAAAATAATATACCTCATTATAATCCATCAATAAAAATAATTTTTATCTTTTAAATGTTCATAAATATAAAATGAATTATTATAATTATAATAAAAATAAATATACAAAAAAGAGAACATATTTATAGATAAAAACACTCTTATTAATTTTTTATATTTTCTAAATTAGACATTTATTATTATTATTAGGTATTGTTTAATATGGGGTAAGTGAGGTAAGAAAGTATAACTTTATGGAAAGTAGAAAAAATTGGTTTGTTTGGTAGTCATGATTGAATAAAATTCTTGCAAAGTAAAAATCTCAACTTCTTGAATTTTGGGGAAATAACTTCCTTAATAAGGGTTAGGTAAGTTGAACTTCCTTAGTTAACATAAATATAAATTGATATATCTACCTTTCGTTAAATGTAATTAGGTAAATTGGGCTAGATATTATTGTCTTTTATATTATTAATTTCTAAAAATGACAATATAAAATCAAACAAAAAAAAAAAGTTTACTTCTCAGAAAATTATATACAAACCAAGCATATAATTATTTATACTTCCTGAGAAATAGCTTCCTGAAAAAGTTATTTCTTAAGAAGTATACTTTTCAGAAAGTAGGTTATGTGATACTAAACGATACCTTATTATGGCATAAGGAAATCTTATTATAGTAGGATTTACATCATCATCATAAATAAATCTTATTATAATAAGATTTAGATTTATTTTATAATTTTTTATAAAAAAAACTCATCCATCAAATTTTTACATTATCTATTTATCAAATTTTAAAATTTGTTGATTTTTCACATATCTTTTACATTTAAATTTAAGCCTAATATTTTTTTTTCATAATTTAGGTTAATTATATATCATGCGAATAGAAGGTAAGATTTGAATTTCTTTTTTTTTATTATTATTTTAAATTATAATTTTTAGATATTTATCATCATTCTATATAATTATATTATATTATATTATTAAAAAAATCTATAATTATCCAAGAACTAGAATTATGATATTTAATTTTTGTGTTTCAATTTTAGTCTTATACTTTATTTTATTTTTAATTGATCATCACTTAAAGAAATAGTATTGTGATCTATATACAACTATACTTGGTATATTATTTTTTTTTATTATTTATTTAATTTTACATATGTATATTTTTTTAATTCAATAGAGTTAATCCTAAACATCTTGCAATGACTATTTGTTAATTTATTGTCTATTGATATATTTTATCTTACAAAATTAAATTTATGTCTATATAACTTTTTATTGAAATATTCATCAAATAATCATGAAATGTTTTAATTATTTGTTTAGATATCAATTGTTTTATATATTTTTAAGTTAATATTTTATTTTTATTACTGACTATAATTTTAAATTGTTTTTATTTATTATTATTATATTGTGAATCACATATTATTTATAAAAATTTATAAGATTTTTTTTTTGTCATGATATATGTAATCTAATTTAGTAAATCATATGTTGCACTTTAACTTTTTCTTTTATAAAAAAGAAAAATAATATAACTTATTTTATAAGAATTTGGACAATTCTTCAATCAATTCAACAATTTAAGACTATTTAAAATTTTATTTAAATCCACAAAACTTATATGATAATAATGAAGAAATTTTTAAATTTTTACATGAGATATATATGTGATTAAAATTTCTTCATATTTCTTTTTAATTTACATATATATATTAATTTTGTGGTTTTAATTTTTGATACTATGATGGTTGATAAAATATTATGAGATGTATTTTTCAATTTTAATTTTTTTCTTTTGCGGTTTTCCTTCTTAAAAAAATAGTAACAAATATTATTTCATTGCATATTTTCCTTTTTTTTTTAATTTGTTTTTAATAATAAGTTTGCTTTAGAAACAAAAATATTTTTTAATAATTTGATATTAATAGGATAATAATTTATAGTGTTATAGAATATATTATGAAATATATATTTGAATTTTAATATTTTTCTTTTTTATTTTATCTTACTTTAAAAAAAAAATAATGACAAATATAATTTCATTACATTTTTTTTTCAATTTGCTTTTAACAATGAGTTTTTCTTATATATATATATATATATAATTTGTTATTGATTGGTTAAAAATTTATAGTATTATTGAATATATAAAAACTTTTTATACATTAGTAAATAATATCTATAATTTATTATAATATAAAATATTTATAAATTGAAAAAAAAAAATACCACGTACAATACATGTGTTCCAAAAACTAGTATACGTATAAAAAAAATGTATTGAATGCACTAAGGTAATCCTTCATTTATATTAATTTGATTAATTGATAATTAGAATATGTTTGATATTAAAATATATATATATATATATATATATATATATATATATATATATATATATATATATATATATATATATATA
>CATKHJ010351416.1:0-15162 GCA_949750685.1 Vernicia montana | reverse complement strand
TTAATTTACAAGGATTAAATTTTAAGAAGAATTAAGGTAGTTAATGAGTTAAATAGTTGATTAAATTGTTTGTATATGTTTAATATTTGTAGTACCTAGAGGTGAGTCAAGGAAAGGAAATTCAGAGTGAGTGCGACCACTTATTTTGTTTGCTATAAGGAAGAGGAAGCTAAGAGTTGGAACGCGTTTTTATTGGAAGGTGAGTAGTTAATATGCTATTATTAATTGCTATTTGAAATCATAAGCCCGTATTCTTTGTTAACCACCTTGAATATGCATTTTAATATGGCTAGAACTTCATATTGACCATGAGTTCTATTGTAAATCCTAATCGTTGTGTATTCAAATTTTATTGAATTCCTCATCTATATTGCATTTAAGTGTTTTTATATATTTATCGATATTTTTATAAGAAAACTAAATATTTTACTTGAGATTTTATTACCAGACCATGAGTTTTCTAAAATGATTTATAAGTTCTGAGTTTTAACGATGCATTATGAGATTTGTTAATATTATGAGACTATGAGATTACTAGAATATTTAATGAATTACAAGTATTGAAATGTATTGATTACAAGTATTTATTACGAGACTAATTTGATGTTTATTGTATTTATTATGAGATTATTTTGATTTTATTATGTGATTATTATGAGTTTTGATTGAGCAGAAATTTTCTAACCGATGAGGGGTAAATCATCAGATATTGTGCACATTGTACCCATGGATGAAGTATAACATCCGAACTCTTGCTGGGAAGAGTATAAATTCATAGTCATGGGACTTGATCAGTCTCATGTTTATTACGAGCCCATTACGAGAACTATTATGAGCTTATTACGAGCCGATTTCTGTTCTAAGTTTTTACATGATTTATCATGAGCAAAATTATATAGTTTTTACATGATTTATTACGAGTAAAATTATATTATATAGTTTATTACGAGATATTTATTCTTTGATTATGAGTAAAATTGTATTGCATGATTTATTTCAAGATATACATATTCTTAGTTTACGATCAAAATTATGTTTTAAAATATGAGTATTGAATTTTTAGATTACAAGAAGGTTTTGTTTTAAATGTATAAGTCGTGTATTACTAGATTATGAGCTAATTTCTATTGAGAATTGTTAAATGGTTTTCTATGAATTTCTCTTCTACTACAAGTCGTATATATATGTATATATAAATTATCATTCGATCATGAGTTATCACTTGTTTTAAAATCATTAAATGATTTTGCAAGTTATGAGCTTTGTTTTCAAGTGTTACTAAATTATGAGATTATTATCTAGAGAATGCCATAAGGGTATAACAAGTGTCATTCTTGTGAAGTAACGTTGATTACCTAGCCTAGTGATGAATGATAGTATATTAATTTCTCACTGAGTTTACTCACCCCCTTTCCCAATTTTTTTTTACAGAAGTTTAGCAGTTACTTAGAAAGCTTAAGATTTCATTCTCTCTTGGAGCTTGCAAGTATAAAGATAATATTTTGCTTGCAAATATTATATTTATAAGTTACCACAATGTTGTATTATGTAGTTAAGTAATTAATAATTGACCTTATATATAAATTAATGAGTATGAGAAAAACTTTAGGAGGATTTCTATTGGCTATGGAGTTGAGGATATAAGGAAAAAAAAATTGGAAGTGTAGTTTTATGCAGGTTGTGATCTTGGGCAAATTATAAATGAATGGAAATGCTTAATGTTCAGCTGTTATGCTGCTGTAATTTTAATTGTTTGTGAAAATTCATGGGTTCTACGGGGTGTTTGGTGCCCTTATGGTTACCTTAGCCCTAGGACCGTCCATCCCAAAATCGGGATGTGACACTCTCCTTAAAGAATCTTGAGAGATTATCTTTGGAAATGCTTAGAATTGATGGAGAAAGAGAAAAGATGAAAAAGAATGAAGAAAATAGATGAAATGGACATAAATTTCGGTGGTTGGGTTGAAATTATATGAAGAAGGGGTAGTTAGGGTGCCTTAAATGCACAAGAATTGACCCAAAATTTTGGGACAAAATTCCTTTTGAAGTGCAAGGCCCTGCAAATTGAATCTGCATGGTCGTGCAAATTGAAACACAATCTATCCCCCTTTTCTTTCTCTGACCTTTTTATACTTAAACTTATAATAACTTAGCTACAGTTATCTAAATGACTTCATTCCTTTTTTTTTTTTTACTTAAACTAGACACATAAATATACAACATATCAAAAATCCAGCTCAAAATATGAATTATACAATTTATAATGAATTTTCAAAACATGACTTGTTTATGCGCAAGTTCAATCCGAACAGTTTCCACAATTTTTACTATATCTCCAAACATACATTCTTAATTGTAAAAATAATTTAATTTCAATTAGTTTACATATAAATGAACATTTTTCATATTTTGTACTATATCTAAATCGGTCTCTAAGGTTATCAAAACTAATTGACAATCTCAGACTTCCTACAAAAATAACAATCTAGGGCACTTGGCAACTTATCTTTTGCTAAGCCATTAAAATTGCCTAAGTCACACTATAATCACTCTTAAATTTATCATCCTTTCCACTCTATCAATTACAAGTCAATCAACTTAGAAAAATATTCATTAGCACTTATGCATTCAATAAAGGTTCAATATACACATCTAGCATCAACCTAAGCATATTTACCACATAGAACACATACATATCTCGTATAACACATAGCTCATGACATTCTAAGGTACATATCACTAGTATAGAGTTGGGTTATTGCATTCTCAAATAATCAAAATCTCAAATTATTATCTTATCATACTATAAAGAGAAAGAGATTTTGTAATACCCTAGACTATTGTTAGTTGCATGTTCCAAGATATTTCTTGTGTATATATTTATTAAGTTTAAGTTATTGCTTTATGAGTTGCATGCTAACTAGTAGCCTTTACTAAATGAATGATTTTCAAGATTGATTATTTTAAGTGTTATTGATAATGAGACATGATTTATGATGATTCTAAGTGTTTTATGCATGGGGTAAGCAGTTTTTAGGTGTATGCTTCAAATTAAAGGTTGGTTTGATTATATTGGGATGATTTTTGGAAGTTGGTAGTAAGGACAGTATAGGACATGGCCACAACTATGTTGTAATGCCCGTTACACAATTGTAATGCTCGTTACTAAAGTATAACGCTCATTATGGAATTGTCACGAGCGTGAATGTTGCCTTTGTCTCAAATTAAATTTTGGAGACATGAACATGTAACACTCGTTACAGTTCTAGAACGCTTCTTACAAATATATAATGCCCATTACAAATTGTTCATTGCCGTGAATTTCCTCTCTATCTGAAATTGATATTTTTGGACCACTAGTAGTAACGAATGTTACTCTTTGGTAACACTCGTTACGTATCGAGAATTATAAAAATAGGGGTATGTTGGTCTAAGATGGAATTTAAGCCTTTTTCTTTATTTCTTTAAGCTTTCAAAAGCTTGTGAAACCTTCTAAACTCCATTATTGTTCCTCTAAGACAAAAATTTTCAATTCTTCTCTCAAGATCACAAGAGAAGCTTAAGGATTCAAAGAGAATTTCCTTCCTTCTTTCTTTTTCTTGTAAGAGCTTTTGCATTTGAGGAAGAGAAATCTTTGGGTAAGTTTACTAAACCTTTAATATTCATTTGGATTTAGTTTAAATGAAGTTAAATCATCATAAAGGAGTTAGATGATTAGTCTTAAGGTTTCCTACACCTAGGGTTTATATGGATTCAAACTCAATAAATGCTAGTGAGGCATAAGAATTAAGAATCTATGATTAGACTTGAGAAATCAAGCCTTAGGGTTAAGATTTCAATAACATAGTTGATAATTGATTTGGGGATTCATGTGTAGACAAAGTGAATCATGGAATTATTGAGCCTCATACAAGATAAGATGATTGAGCTTGATTGGTGAGATTAGCAAGTAAGGTGAGTTATGAAATATGTTAATGCATGGTAAACCACCATGAAATGCTTTGTTTAATCTTTCTATTGATATATTCATTCTAAATGACTTATATTGCTTCGAAATTATTGTCATTGTTATTGATCATTGAATCCTTGATTGTTCTGTAAACCCTTATTGAATTATTGATAATAAAATTTTCTGTTAGACCTAATGTTATTGATTATTGTCTTATTGATAATGAGAGGCCATTTGAGCCAATGTATTGCTATTGTTCCTACCGAACCATGACCTAGCCATAATCCACACATATGACAAAACGCCTATACTAATAGGGGATAATCCATTAGACCATATGCATCAGTGACTCAACTGATAGGGTCTACATTATCAATGTCCTACATAGGGCAGGCTATAATACCTTAGGCGTATGCTCTGCGTAAGTATATGATCAGAGGCTTATGGGGATGGTGGTGCAATCTCGCCCATTAGTACTCTACCATTGTTTATAGGAGCCTATGAGGATGGTGGTGTAGTCTTGCCCATGAACGCTCCACTATTGTTATTGTTCTATTTTAATGTATTGATTTGGTGTCATTCCTTCTAAGCACATATATATTATTGTTTCTAACCCATTGCATTGTTAAATGACATTTGATGTTATTCTTTTATAAACTCCTAGGTATTGGTATATTTCATAATTCATTGAGTTGAAAGGTCACCTCTCTTCATTTGTGATTTTCAAATGCTATAATAAGAGAAGATTGGCCGTCTTGCTTTCCTTTCCTCCACAAAAAGCCATCTTTAATGTATAATTTTGAACTCTAAATTATAAATTGTTATTCTGATTATGTTATTATTCTAGATACTCCGTAGTATGAGAAGACGCATAGATATAGATGATATCTTGTATTTTGTCCATTGAGACATTCTTTTGGATTCTTCCTTTTGTTCATTATGGATGTGAGTCTAAATGTGGATCTTTGATTCATAGTGAACATAAGAGATTGTAATGAAATGGATAATTTTGATTATCTTTGAATAGATGTGTAATACCCTAGGTCTTTCCTCTAATTAGAAACATGTTTGCCAATAATGTACGTATATGATATAAAAGCGAATTTAAATGTTCCTAAGGCATAAAGTTAGAGAACTCTATTAGAAAATTAGTGTGAGAATTTCTTATTATAATGAGACATGATTAATGTATGATAAACATTCATATGAGTATAGATAATATAATTAATTGGGATAGATAAATGGTGATACCTTAATTAAAATTTTAATATTAAAAGATCAGAGTGTGAAAAAATATAATATGAGAATTAAAATAAATAAATAAATAAAATTGCCAATTTTAAGTAATAAAATAATAAAGTAAAAACAAAGTGGTGAGCGGGCCCCACTCACTATTATTGGTTGGAATTGGTGCTTGGAGTGAAGGTACCAATACTCCAATATATGTGATAAAATTCTTTTAATATCTTTGTTAAGGAAAATTCAAGACGACTAAAATTAATTTGAGGAAAATCTAAATTATATCCACCACAAAATTTAACTAAAGAATATAAAAACCTTATTTAATTATCATTCATCACCATCTGTTATTGCTATTTCTTGTAGCTCTCCCTCTCACTTTAATATAGGATTCTTTTTTATCACTTTCAAGTGTCAAGCCAACCAATTCTTGAAATACGAAGCATAAATTCCAGGTAACTTTCCTTGTTGATTCTTTAAGTTAATATTTCTATAAGGATTGTTAAGTTTACATGTTAAATCATTAAATACTCCCTCTTCCTTTCCTTTCTATACTATTCGGCTGTTATAGTGTGGAAAAAAGGGGAAAATTTTTCATCTTAAATCATGGTGAATAACCTTATATATATTGGGAAATGATGTGAAATTTTCCTAAAAATCATAGTTGTAATGATGAATTTAGCTTAGGGTTTTCAATTCTAAAATTTCAAATAATTAAGTAATTAAGTAGAGAAATTTTGTTTAAGAGCTATAATTAATAAACTCGATGTATATTTTTATATATATGAAAAGCTTTAAATTAAATTAAAAGCAATAAAAAGGGAGTTTCCCTTTGATGGTGGCACGACCCAATATGAAGAATCCAAGAGAGGGATTCATAAATTTTTAGTGAATATATGAGTAAATTTGTGATTATAAGCAATTATGAGATTATAGTTTAAATTGAAAAAGAATAAAATTGAGCAAAGTTTATGTGTATAGATTTGGGCCAAACCCTAACTCTATAATTTAATAGGAATTAATAATCAAACTTATACTAGTGAATATATATAGTAAAATATATGAAAATTGAAAATTGATTAAAATTTAAGATAAATTAAAACTTGATTGCTTTTTGGCTAATTTAAGAGTATTAGGATTTTGGTTTAAAATCACTTTAATACATATAAATTAAACTTAAGTAAACTTAATAAAATATAATATTGAAACAAAAAGAAATTTTGAAGAAATAAAAAGGGTATTAGTACCCTAGGCCATTCACCCATCTTAGTAGAAATATGTATATTAAATGATCTTTATATATTAACTCATAGTAATTAGTTGATGGCTAATAAATTATACATAAAGAAAAATTGAAGAAATAAAAAGGGTTGTAGGGTTAAAAAATTAGAATTTATATAAAAATTAATTTACATTAATTGTCAAGTACCAATGTATTATATATAATTAAATATGTAATGATTGATGTAGAATCGAGAAAAAATAATAATAAAAAAGATGACTAGGAGGTGTATGATCATTTCTTTTGACTTTGCTAGTGTAACAGGAGTTTAGGAGCTAAGGTGAGTGAATGATATATGTTAAGTTCTCATTTAGATTTTAAAATTTTCAAGTTGCATATTATTAAAAATAATTTATCATTCCATGATTCATTACAAGTTTTTCATAAAAATAATATATTATATTTCAAACTTATAAATTTTCAAGTTCTTATATGATAAAGTTTTACAAAATTAATGTTTCAAATTTTACGAACGCATGATTTGTATATTCATAATTTTCATAAATTTATCACGTTTCATAAGTTATTAAAAGAATCCATATTTACGCATTATTGAAAGTATGAAAGTACAAGTAGATTAAATTATCAAGCTTTATAATTAATCATGATTATATTTACAAGTTGTAACTTATTTTTTTTTGTTACAAGATGAATATATGAACAATGCAACATAAATCCTTTGACTGATGAAAGTTCTATCAGGTTATGTGTACATAGTAGCTCACTTGACAAGACTAAATTTGTCAAGATTCCACCTAGGGAGGCCAAGTACCCTATGGCGCAAGTACCTGATCAGTCTTACATTTTATGATACAAGTATAAGTACAAGTTCAAGTTACAAGTTATCAGTTACAAGCTGATTTCTGTCTCAATGTGAAAAAGGACATGATTATTGTATATCATTTCTACTATTTTACTTCAAATAATCAAGTTTTTAAAATATCATTACATAACTACACTTATATTTTTATTCAAGTCATTATGCTAGTATTATAATTGAAATTTTAATATATATATATAATTTCATTTTTACGTACATAATATATATTATTTATTTACTGAGTTTTTATACTCACCCCTCTCTTTTAAATTTTTCAGGTTTAGTATAAGAGTTGTTTCTCGACTATCATTTCTTCATCGAAGAACCATAAGAAAATATAAAATTTATATTTTGAAAATGCTCCACTCTAGAAGCTCCAATGGTGTATAGGTTTTATATAGAAAGTATAAAGTATTAAACTTGCTTTTATGTGTAAATGTATATATGAAATTAGTATGTTTAAAAATTATGTTTATGTATGTACATACAAAATATTAGTTTTCCTGACATAAATATGTGTTAATATTATGGAATTGAGTATGGGAGATTCTATGATATGATTGAATGAAGTGATGATATAAAGTTGGATATTGGAAGCGTATATTTGTATGCAGGTTGTGATTTTGGGTAATCTATAAACTATAGATATGTTCTATGTTAAACTGTTATGTTATCAAAATTTTAATTGAATGTTTAAGTTCATGGGTTATACAGGTTTTCGAATATCTTAAGTTATCTTATGCTCTAAGACCGTACTGATTCTCAAAATAGGTCGTGACAAGATGTATGAATGGTATTAGAGATTTTATATACAGTTTGATCCAAGAAGTTTCATAAGAGCATTGGATTCTATGAGTGAGTGGTGGTCTTAAACATTCTTATGTTCTAGGACTGTTACACTAATGGAGTTGGGATGTGATAAATTTCAAAAAAAAAAAAAAAACAAAAAAACAAAAAAGAGATTGAGAAACCTTCAATCATTCAAATAAAAAAAAATTTACTCACCCTATAATATTGGCATTCGAGAAACCTCTTGCCACGGTTCCATTTTATCCAAGAAGTTTTTAATGCAGCATATTCACTATAATAGGGTCTAGATATTTTCATTGTCACATTGATTCAACTTGATTTGAAAAGGGAAATAGGTTAGGGTTTACTTTGGAAAGAAAAAGTTGCGGTTTGAAAGAGTTGAGCAATTAGTGATAAAGAAATGTGAGACATTAAATAGAGAGAAGGGAAGAAAATCACGTGATGTTGAGAAAAAAAAAAAAAAAAAAAGATATGATAGATAAATTATATAAAAATTAAATTATTAATATGATATAAAATTCATGTTAATTTTTTAATTGAAAAATTATAAAGATGACTATAATTATAATATTAATATAAATTTAATAATATTAGTGTAACGAATTAAAAATAAAATTATGGTGTTATTAAATATGAAAATTAAAGGATGATAAGTGCTTTGGCAAAAAAAAAAAAAAAAAAAAAAAAAAGATGATAAGTGAAATTAACTTTAAGAATGATAATAGAATCAATACCATTTTCCAGCCAATCAAACAACCCACAACCCAATTTTTTTAACCTTCCCAAGCCAACAAGTAAAAGAAAGTAGGAAAGAGCCCTAAAACAAAATACAAAAAATGACTAGTACACAACATGAGAGCTCCAGCTCATATTCCGAGTGCATGCAAAGACATAATTAAATAATTAAAATAAATAAATAAATAATTGTACTACTTTTTTTTTAATTAATTTTATTGCCATATTTCTTGGCCTCGTAAACAACAAATTAAACTAACATAACAGAATAACCCTTCAAAAAATCCCCACGATTCCCGAGAAAGTCACGAAACAAACACAACTTTTTGTCTTAAATCATTATAAGCCATAAGGCATCTCTTACCAAACAATGCTCGTCTCTTTCTCTACTACTATGCTCTCTGTTGCTTTCTCTCTGTAGAACTCGTCATCTCACTCGCTCCGATCCATGGCCGATTCCACTCGCCGGAAACCGAGTTCTCAGACACGGAAGCTTTCCTGGTGTTGTTCCTTAAATGGTCATCCGCCTAGTCCTGAGAATCCTGTAATAATAGCTAAAACTCACCATAAAAAGCTTGAATCCGTCTCCAAACCCAGTTCAAACTCGGTTCCTAACTCACCACTTAGCTCCAAATCCGGATTACACTTCGTGGGTAGAATCGACCCCCGACGGATCCTCTCTCCTGGCCGTGTCTCCCCTATAGATTCTGATCCAACCGTCAATTCCATCCATGACGTTATCCCTGACCCATCTCCACCCGTCGATTCAGCTCCGAAATCAAGATCCGACTCTTTCCGGGGCAAGAATGAGGGCTCGTTATCACATTCGGGTTCGGGTTCGGAGCCGTGTGGAGGCGTGTTTGATGTGAGGCTGAACTTGAGGGGGAAGAAGGGGGCGGCTTTAGTACTAAAAACGAGCTCGGAGGTTCTAATTGCGAATTCGGAGGTTTTCGCGGGGTTAATTTCAGAATATCGAAGAGGTATGGGGTCTACAAGTGATAATAAAATTAATAATGATTCGTTGAAGATGTGTAGAATAGAGGTGCCTGATGTGGAGAATTTGGGGGTTTTTAAGGACACAATTGAGCTAATGTTTGAGGAGGATATTGCTAAAAGGCTCTTGAAAATTGGGGTTTATAGAGCCATTGATATACTTGAGGTTAGTTTTTTTTTTATATAATATATATGGTTTCTATGCTTTTGTTTCTGGGTTTTGCTTGAAATGTTGTTTACTGTGTATAGAATAATACTTTTGGGACCTTATATATGGACATGCATTTGTTTTTGGGTTAGAGTGGGTGGTGTTTCTAGTTGGAATGCATGATAATTGAGTTTGGGGAAGAGCATTTAATGTGAAATTTGTTTAGATGCATTTTATGATTTAAGTCTTGTGTACTTGTATCCTAATCCACTGGCATGGTTGTGATCCTAGTTGTTTGTTCTTATAGCAAGTGATTGTGCCATAGAGTTAACCCTTTAGTGGCTTTGATCAAGAGTATTTGTTTTAGTTCAGGTTGCTTTCTCATTGTCCCACATTTTATGTATCATTATCACATACTTGATTTTAAAGAGTGAAGAGGAAAGCAAGCAGTACGGGCTAATGTGTCCTGCTTTATCGCTTTATATTGTGAATAAATTATATCGTAGTAGTAGCCACACATCATGGTATATAAAGTTAGGGGAAGAAACAAAAACTTACACAAAATGGAGGGCTACTGACCAAAAATTCAACCTTTAGGTATAATTTTCAATTGTGTCCTGCGTTTTGTTCCTTTTCAATGATACACAACCTTCTGCATTGGTATCAATATGGCCAGGCCTATGTTGGCAAGAATAAGTCTGCAAATGCTCTAAAATTGTTGACACTGTATATAAATTCAAAAAATCTTATGGTTCAAGTAGAACAAATTTGGTACGGATTACTGACCAGTGACATGTATTTTGATCCAACAAATGTGAACCGGTTCTCTCAAATTGCGAATGTGACACCCTCATATATATTTCGAATTAAAATCTTCTAGAAGCATTGGCACAAATCCTCTCTAGGCCTGCTATAATTGATGCTGATATTAAAAGTTGTGTGAATAATTGACATGATAAAAAATTTGACCATAATTGAAATTTAGACCTAAGATTTGAATTTTTCTGGTCATTAGGCCTCAAATGGATCATAGTATCTCTAATATGGGAATGTTAAGTTGCTTGTATGATAATACAAGAAGCTTTAAAGTAAATGAATGATCTCAATTTTGAGAAGGAAAAGATGGCATCAAGTGAAGATAAACTGAGGAAATGCAGTCAAAGAAGGGTTTAACCTTCTTTGAAATACTTGTAGCCTAATTTTCTGAAAGTGATATTGCTATCAATTTCTGTCCCAAATTAATGAATTATAAACCATAACAAATAAGTTTGCAATCACATATCAGAAGCACATTGAGTTTATGTCACTTGCAGTTAGTCCAAAGAATGCATGAAACATCCTCATTGCATTTTTGCTACTGGGTACTAATGGTTTATATTAGTGGTGAGCAATGTACCATGTTGATGACATGCGGATTTTGGATTGCATTTGTGAAATCTACATGCCATATAGACAGCTGATGCTTAGATAACAAAATTTATTATTAAATTTCCACTTACTAACTATGAAATAAGTTTGGCTCCCAAAAAGCATCTTGCAATATTTTCATTTCTATGATTGGATGAATATGGAGGGAGGTGTCTAAAGCAATGCTGACTTGATGGAATGATTGGTATAGATATAGATATAAACAACCTAAAGAGACCTAAAGAGCTTTTAGATTATGTTGGGCTCTGTCAGATTCCAGTAGAAAATCTGGCTAAATTATTGGAGTCATTTGCATAACATGGAAAAGGTGTGCAAAATTAGAACTACAGGGCAGGAAATTGAAAATTTTTGTTTTACTGGCAACTGTTTATTCATCTAACAAGTTGTTCTCAAACTATTCTAGGTATCTGCTGGCATCATGTTCACCAAAGGTGTTTTGTCCTGTTTGAAATACCTTGAGGCTGTTCCTTGGACCGAGGAAGAAGAGGAAAAACTAAGGGGTCTTTTTTCAGTGTTCAAGTTCGAGGAGACAGCAACTCAAGACATTTTAGCCAGGCTCTACTTGCGTAACTCAGTAGATTCCCAACAAAATTTAGCTAGACAGCTAGTTTGGTCTATCACCACCTGTACAGATGCTAAGGCAAGAAATGAATTAAAGTCGTTAGTTAAGGGTCTTTTATGCAAAAGCTCGATCTATGAGAGGGACCAACCTGAACTCAATAAGGAGGACCTCTATGTTGTTTGTCAATCCTGTCTAGGTTCACTAGGCACCCTCTTGGAGGAGGCCTCTAATACTTCTCCAAATGGAAGGGTGACAAAACGAGAAACAGGTAAACCGTTGATTGAACGCATCTCGAGACAGGTTGATAACATCAACTGGTTGCTGGAAATCCTTCTTGATCTGCAGATGGGCGAGGAGTTTGTGGATATGTGGGCAGATCAAGGGGAACTGCTTAAAATGCATGAGAGTGCATCTCCAATGGTCAGATATGAGCTTAGCAGGGTTTCTGCAACTCTATTGATTGCAATGGGGACCAGAAAACTGCATTGCCACTCAGAAGCAAGAGCAGGGCTTTTCCAGGCATGGTTTCGCCCTATGCTATCAGATTTTGGTTGGCTGCAGAGATGCAAAAAGGGGTTGGACATGAAAATATTGGAAGAAGCTATGGGTCAGACACTCCTAACACTTCCTCTGAAGCAACAGTACATGTTATTTATGGAATGGTTCAGTTGTTTCTCCAAGCATGGTACTGAATGCCCTAATCTCAGCAAAGCCTTCCAGATTTGGTGGCGCCGATCATTCCTAAGAGGCTCAGAAACTTATGCAATTGAATCCAGGTAATCAGAGGGAGACTCTCATGTTATTTTCTAGTCCTGTAATATTGCCAAATGATAGGTTGAGGATTCTGAAATAACTGGAATTGAATAATGTAGATTAACCATGTAGAATTGTTGTAATAGCTGGTAGAGATAAATTGGCAACATATTTTCTGTGAGATTATCTGCATCTTTATCAAGTGGAGTAGTCAGAAATTGTAAAAGTAGAAAGCAAGTATAATATTCTTTGTCAAGTGGACTCGTTATAAAATTTCTGATAGTTAAAAATATGGAGTTTGTTTGCTCCGCACTCTTGTCCATTTGTAACAAATGAATTTTTAAATGAATTTCACATAATTGTGAAATTCATAAATTTCATATATTTTTTTTAATATTTGGAGAAAAAAAGTGTTGATTATAATTATACAAATTTAATTTTGTGAAATTAATTATTGATTAAATAACATTCCAACACTAAACTAAAATCAACAAAAAAGAAAGAAAAATATCCGTATTATCTCTCTCTCTCTCTTTTGCTGTTTCTTTTTTGGACATTTCTATTTCTTACCTCAATTAAATTTTGTCATGTTCGTGCAACAAGATGTCGCTTTGATGTTGATTTGTGGTGGGGACAAGGCGCCATGGGATTGCTATGATTGAATCACCAAAGGGGAAAAAATATTATTTCGTGAAAATCATTTTTAATTAATTTTTATGTTGCAGTTATATAAATATTATTTTAAAAAAAATATATAAATATAAAATTATCTCATATTTTATATAAATAATTATTGTTACAATATATTTATTTAACTAGCGTCAATTATTGTTTTGAAATTATATCAAAAACTAGTCTAGAGCCAATGCGTTGCACGGTTTGATTAATTAAATTTTATTGATTGTTGAATTATTTTTTAAAATTATATTTTTGTGATACAATAATATATTAAATAAGCATTTTCTATTTTTATAACAAACTTTAAAAATGAATTTTTATGTGATATCATTATTTTATTTATTAAGATTTATATTAAAATAAATTTCAACAATAATTTTTTTTAAAATTATATATACTCATAAATTAAATCGTATGAAAAATGTATGAAATAAATATTCTCAAAATTTTTTTATATATAAAACAATAATAGTTATATATTTAGTAAAAAATATTTAAAGATTTTCTAAAGATTTCAAATTTATTGGACTCTCTTTGAGATGTTTTTAAGATCAATTTTTATTATGAAGAATAAAGTAAGTTATTATTATTTTACCTTTACATTAAATTATAGCTAAAAATTTAAATTTTTTTTATGAAACAAAATATTTTTAATTAACCAAATATTTCATATGCTATATAAAGTAAAATAGAGCTGTAATCGAGCCGAGCCGATTCGAACTTTAGCATATTTAGACTCGACTCAATATTTGTTTTTTCGAGCTTAAGCTTTGGATGGAGTTTAAAATCATGTTCAAGTTTGGCTCATTTAAACTCGAGTCGAGTTTATCTCGTTAATAAATTATAATTCAATTAAGTTCGAGTTCGATTCGTTTTGAAATTTGTTTATAATTTATCAAAATACCCAACTTTCTAAATATTTATTTCTAATAAAATAATTATAACAAAAATATTTAAAACTATCATAAAAGTAAAAGCATCCAATTAGTGAAAAAAAAATTCAATCATAAAATTAAGCATTACATGTATTACAAAGATATTACTCTCTCCATTTTTTTTTATGTGTCGTTTTTTGTTGTTTCACAAAAATTAAGAAATAATTAATTACGTTAAATTCCAAAAATAAGATGGCTAAATTACCCTTATTGATTATAGAGTAATGAATAATATGTGTATTAATTATAGAGTAGATAATAATGATACAATTAAAAAGAAAAATTAAAATCTTATTGGTTTCATAAAGTGATAGATATTTTAGAAAAAAAATTCTTTAAAAAAACGTCAGATAAAAAATAATGGAGGAAGTAATTAATAAAAAAGATATTTTTAAATATTAGAATATTGGATTACATAATAAGAAAATATTAGATTATGTTAATCAGGAGTATATATATTTTAATCAAATTAAATTACCAAAAATTTTTATAAGAGTATTAAAATATATTTTTTGGAATGTCAAAATTATTAAGTTAATAATAATAATAATAATAATCATCATCATCATCATCATTAAGTTGTTCACGAGCTGTTCACGAGCCTAATTGTAATATCTTGAAATTTTAATTATAAAAATTATTATTTGGATATTTATTTTAGTAAAGTAAATTTATTTATTTAGTAAAAAGTGAATTTATTTAAGTAAATTTTCAAAATTATTTACTTATTATTATTATATATATATATATATATATATATATATATATATATATATATATATATATATATATATATATTTGATTGTTAGCAGAACGGAAAAAGAGACAGA
>CATKHJ010351391.1:0-10718 GCA_949750685.1 Vernicia montana | reverse complement strand
TTTCTAGTTGTTTTATCTGTCAAAAACAAGCTCAATTGAAATATTAGAACTATTCAATTTGATTGTCAAGATCAAAATAGAGATTGACTAAATTGAAAACTCAATTTAGGTCAACAAGGTTGATTTACTGATTTCTCACATATACTATCTTTGCTAAGGGTGATAGCAATGGTATCGTTAGCCGGAAGGAACTCTTTGAATTATGGTGTTTGGTTGAAAATAGGACATTGCCCGTTGGTTTGTGGACTCTTTCAAGGAAATGGCAAACAAGACTAGGGGTAAGCTTCTTCTTGGCATGCATTACCAAAATCATTGATATTTTCAAGGTTCTCCAACCTTCAAAGAAAGGATTTTGTAATTCATATCACTTCAAGGAACTTGCTTGATATGACTACTTTTTGGGATAAGAAAATCGCAATCAAGGATAAAAAGACAGAGAAATGGAGGTTAACTCGCCCTTCGGACTTCAAGGATGTTGTTTCTAGTGAAGATGAGGGTGAAGATCAAGAAGGACATGATGAGGATGCTAAGATTGAAGCAATGGTTGAAGGTACTAGTCCACCAAAAAGAAAGAGGAGGCGTGAGCCTCAATCTACCTCACACCCTATTGCAACTGAAGAACCTTACTCTTATTTCATGCTTAGATAGGTGCTTGACAAGTTTGTCTCTTTTTGAAAGGAAATTTGAGTCTAGGTTTGATTCTTTTGAGAAGAAAGTAGATGAGCAGCATGCCTCTTTAGCAAGGCAAATGGATAAGATGGAAATCACCCAACGGACTCTTAGAGAGTCCATCCACACCTTGAGGAGAGATCTTGCTGTTGGTATTCTCACAGAAGACATTTTTATCGGTCCCTCACATCATCATGTAGTAAAGCTTGTAATTTGGAATTAATGGACTTAGTTTTGTCATCATAAAAAATAGGGAGATTGTTGTCCCCATATATATTTTGATGATTCCAAAATTTGGTTAATTTAATTAAGAATTATTTAATATTTGTCTTCCAAGTATTTGCAGATTGCAGATAGTAATGGGCATTAACAATATGTCACCCTGTTACGTTTTAATTGATTTTCAAGAATTTGGGACAAAGATGAAATTCACGAGCGTTACCAGTCCTTCACTCCTATTACCAACCTGATAGTAATAGCAGTTATCATTTAGTAATGACTGTTACCCCTCTGAAGGAAGAATTGGTGGAGTTGACCCGAGACTAAAGTTACCCCCGTTATTAGAAAGCTCACCATCATTACAGCTATTTTGTAATGACCATTACCTTAGTATAACGAGTGTTACCTGTCATTTTCAAGCAAAATTTGTAGAGAATTTTAGCTGTTGAAGATAACGCGAGACCAGATATATGTCATTTTCACTTCAGAACATCCATATTTTTGAACCTAAAATCAAGCCATATATATGAGAGATGTTCCTAAGTGAAGATTAACCAATTCCAAGTGCTTCAAAAAGATTATAACGCTCCAAATTCAAATTATTCTCTTACTATATGTTTTTAGAACACTTTGTGCATTAGATTATATCTTTTGTGTTCATTAGTCAAAGCTTGTGAGCTTAATTTCTATTTTTGTAATAGCTTGTTTGTGAGTCTTGAGAGATATTAAACCTCAAAAATTTCTTATATTTCTTTAAGTGTTGGGCAAAATCTCAGAAAATCTATTGTAAAGGGCGAAATCCCAAATAAAGTAGTATATTGAAGCTTTAGGTGAAAACCTGATTGTAGTGGAACCCTAAATCGAGGATTTAGAAGAAGTGGACGTAAGACAAGAGTTTGCTTCGAACCACTATAAAAACATACTAAGAATTTTCTAACTCTTACTCTATTTATCTTGTTTGCATTGAAATTGATAGCATATTGCATTTAAGGTATACTTGTATTAAAAATTTTCAATCTTCTACTCACCCCCTCTAAAAGTTTGGCCATAAAGGATTTAACATATATAATCAAATTAAATTATATATATAATGTTGCAATTAATTTAAACTTGAAATGTATAACAACAAAAACTTGATATCTCGATTAATAAATCTTAGGGTAAATAGCCATTTTGATACCAAAACTTTGCACTATATTTCAAATTGGTACCAAAATTTTAATTTTTTTCTTTTTGATGCCAAAACTTTGCATTATGTTTCAAATTGGTATCAAATCTTTAATTTTTTTTTTTGGTACCAAAATCTCAATTTTTCTTCAAGGAAATGGTACTCATTGGATATCCGGTTATTGATGTGGACACCTGAATGCCATCCTGATGTGATTAGGTAGTGACGTAAATGCTTAGTGTCAAGTTGATGTAGCGCTTTAGCGTCCATGTCAACAAAATTTGACTAGATTCCTAATGGGTACCACTATCTAAAAGAAAAATTAAAATCTTGGTACCAAAAAGAAAAAAAAATTAAAAGTTTGATACCAATTTAAAATATAGTGTAAAGTTTTGATACTAAAAATTTTTTTTCCGAAATCTTAACTTCGAATAATGGGTTGGATAGAAAGAATTTATCGAAAAGGAAAAAATTACTCTTTTGCATCTCATTAAGTTAATTTCAGTGTAAAAATTAGGTAAATTTCTATTTCATCCCTGAAATTTGATCATTTGATCTAATTAATTAATTCATCCCTGTTTTTAGAGAAACTAACTAATTAGTTTTTCAATTTTGATTTCGTCAGTTTATTTAGTCATTTCGTCCAATTTTTTCACTTTTTCATTAAAAAAATTAAAAAAAATAAATCTTTATACCTAAAATACCCTCCATCTCTCTCCACTCCTTTTAGTCCCTTTATCTCTTTCTTTTATGCCTCCATCTTCAATTAAAGATGGATTTGCAGATGATAAACTAACGCGCTCAATTAGACCCTCATCCCTACCAAAAATCAACCAAACTTCAGATATACCCAGGTCTCGCCGTTCACACACAACCATAAAGCCAATGTCATTCACAAACAGCCACAAGCAAGCGTCATTCGCATCAGTAGGTCTCTTGAACCCCCATGCTAGCTCGAGACATCTCATGACCGATCGCGTGCCATCATTCATCACCTAGACTCGTTGTAGATTGCCGCTGCTACCTCTTCGTCGGTCATCTCCTTCGTTAGTCTAGATATAAACTCAAAGGGACAATTTTCTTAGCAACAACAATTAAAGGGTTTGAGAAGTTTCTGAAAATTTAAACTCAAGTTTGTTTGTAGAACTATAATTTGGTGAGTTTCGTCTGTTCCCTTTTTGTGTGGGTTAGAGTGACTTTGATGCTTTTATAATGGTAAAGGTTCGGCTGATTTACATATCAGTTTTTTAATGTTTAATGAATATAAAAATGAAAAAGAATAAAAAAGAATGCTTGAAATTTGTGGGGTTAATTTTTTAGTTCTAATATGTGATTAAGCTTGCTTATTTAAGTTTGTGCGCACGAATTCAATTCTCAAAAAGAGATTTTAATTTGTTAATGAAATTTGGTTTTGGTTGGAATGGAAAATTTAAGTGTAAATGAAAGATATTTTAGTTTTTTATAGGATTATAACGGTAAAAAAAATGGACGAAATGGCTAAATAAACTGATAAAATTAAAATTGAGAAATTAATTAATTAATTTTTAAAAAGGTAGGAACAAGTTTGTTAATTAAATCAAACTTTAGCGATGAAATAGTAATTTGTTCAAAAATATTTAATTTGAATATTAAAAGAAAAAAAAAAAAAAAGCATTATTAGAGTGGTGGGTAAAGGTCTAATTCATCCCCTCTGCTTATCAATAAGTCCCAAATTGATTCCTGCAATACTTTTTGGCTCATTTAAATACCCCAGTTTTGATTTAAGGCTAAATGAGTTTTTTTTTTTTAATTTGCAGCACGTGTAACACAAATCAAGTGAAAATGGAGTGACTCAATTAAAAATCAATATTATAACCATTAAATAATTATGATGTAACAAATATATTATTAAAAACTCAATTGCTCAACAGTTTCCCCCTTCACCTTACCACTTCATTCTAATCATTAGAAAATTAAAATTATCTCCATTATTTATCTTCATCTTCTTCCTCTGATTTTGAACTCACAATTTCTTTATTACCTCGAAACGCTTCAACTGCTTTATGCCCAGCAGTAGTACTCTCTCTTTTTCAATCAAATCGGAGAGCTCTGATGCCAAGACCAATAATAATACAACAAAAGTAAGCAACAAAGGAGAATTTTCTAATTCTTTTTCAGGAAACTTGAGGTACCCAAGAAGGAGAAGTTGCGTTTCAAGCTACCCATCTTCCATGCGTTCATCCCTTGGCGTGCTATGTATAAAAGGTGGGTTCATATGGATTCATGTATAAGTAGAATTAGCTGTAGTGGAGTGTACTACCCAGATGCTTCATCAATGGAGGAAATTTTTTTTTTTTTTTTTTTTTTTGAAACTATCAATGGAGGAATTGCATAGTGCTATTCAAAGTGTGTTAAGAATCAATTTCATATTAAATAATACACTAAAAAAAACTCATGAGTATATAATGTGTCACATTCCACCTTAGGTGATGTGACGGTCCTAGAATATAAGTAATCATAAAAGCAATAATAATTCATAAAACTTCATTACTCGATATAATAATATAATTAATACCATTAATTTTCGTGAGCATTAATAATCAATTTTAATTCGGCAGCATAACAACTGCATTTATAATAATACTTCAGACTTACAACCTGCATTAAAGAAACACTTCCAATTAACACACCTCTATATCCTTAACTTCATATAAACCAATACAAATCCTCCCATTATTTTATCATTGTTAATCATATCACATTGTATCAAATATTTAACATATAAAGAATTCAATCTAGCCAATTTTTACAATAATAGACCATTTCAGTCCATGAAGCACTAGAATGATTCAACTCAAATAGTAAGTTGTAATCATCTTTACATTCAGCAAAATAGTTCCAAGTGGAGATAGATACTTGAGATCCACTTGCTGAGTCTGCTACTGAACCTGAAATAAAACACTATGGGGATGTGAGAGAAGTTCAGTGAGTACTTTATAATAAATAAGAAACAATGTATAAATATAAGTTTAACAATAAAATTATCAAGATTTCAATATAACGGTATAAAAGAATAAATTTTCAATATTTAATAACAGTTGGGTTTAATAGTAAGGTTCCAATGAAATAGTGGAGGAGGATAAATTTTCCAATGATTAATATCGATCGAGATTCGATATTAGAATATCAATATAACAGTACAAAAGACACAATCGGAATTCAATAACGATGGTCAATAACGGTCGGGATTCAATACGATGAATCAGGATTCAATAACCATGATCAATGACAGTCGGGTTTCCATAACAGTGGTCAATATTAATCAGGATTCAATAACAATGATCAATGACAATCGAAATATAATAACAATGCTCAATAACAATCAGTTTTCAAAAACAATGGTCAACAAAAATAACAGTGATAATGACACTGTGGATTCAATAACAGTGGTCAGTAACAATAATAATGGTCTATGACAGTCGGGATTCAATAATATCATTTTAGCAGAAATCACAGTATTGGAAGCGAAGTACTTCCCAATGTGAATAGTGGAGTGGCGGCTAATGCCTTGCTCACTCATATCAGTAAATAGTGGAGTGGCAGCTATTGCTAACTCACTCATATCAGTAAACAGTGGAGTGGAAGTTATTGCTTGCTCACTCATAACAGTATATAACGTAAGACTAATTAGGTATCAGGGCTAGGACCATCCCTCATAGCTGAGGCAGATACACTCATCCTATCCACAGGCTTTTTCCGTGTGCACACAGTCTGATATAATACCCACATCAGTCGGGGATTTCTGCTTTCAGTAATACAGTATAATCACTTAGGATCCAATATGTAAATTGTTCAATGTTTTGAACTAACACTGTACAATGATGAATCGTATAAGATTCAATGAAAGATAACCAGTGTATAATAACGAATCACATAGGATTCAGTGAAAGATGATCAATTGCAGGGACAAAGAAATTTTATATGTGGATCAATTGGTTCCTTAAAAGAACATGACTATGAGAACAATTTATCGATAAGGATACGCTGAGTTTTTAATTGAGAACCATTAGTTCAGGAAAGGATTTATTTCAGGGAAAAGATCGATATATGGAAGGTGAATGCTTTTACAGTATTTAAGTGAAGTACGGTTAGCACTTGCAGTCAATGGTATTAATAGGCCAAATGCCTCATTGAAAGAATTTAATTTACAGTTGATTGGCCAAAGGCTTCATTAAAAGAAATAAATCAAACAATTATTTCATTAGAGAAATGTAAGGTTTTTAACGTACTCACCTTGACCTCCTTAGCTCTTAATGTGAACCCTTAGTATATTCGGTAGTGACGCTCTTCACTCTCCGGAGCATTTTTTATCCTTTATACCACATAATCAATAATTATTAAACACTTTATCAATTTGACTATTTCAATTCTAGTTTTAACACATTATTTGCTTTATAGCAATTTAATACTCTTCACAATAAATTCATATTAAATAATCACATTCAATTCAGTATTCATTATTCTCATTGATCACTTATTCATTGTTTTCATATATAAATAATTTATCAAGTCACAATTGTGAACTTTGTCACATTATATTTTTATTCATTGTCTAGTTATATCACTAGACCTTATCATCTTGTTCCTATCATTTCTTAAGATTTTATAATCCAAATGAATTTATTCTTTTTGTATTTCAAACTAAACATATACATTTACAATATATCCAAAATTTAACTTAAAATTCAATTCATAGGAAAGTTGGTGATCATTTCAATTCAGTTCTGTTTCTGTTACAGGGTAGACTGACCCTATCACACTATTTTGAGTATAACTCAAGATTTATATTTCCAATTGATTTTTTTTTTTACCAAGAGGTACTAGAGATATTAAGAAACATTTCTTATGTTTTGATTTTAACCCATTTCCATCTTTAACGTCCTCAAATCAGAAGCTTTAATTCAGTTTACAAGCTGAATCTAATTACAGAGTCAGTTACATAATAGGCTCTATTTCTCACATTATACCTGGAATCTTATCAAATAATTTTGTGGATCAATTCTACACATATCAATGATCATTTTACTAGTTTTTAGTTTCTTTTGATTCTGTCTTTAACAAGCTCAATTCATGAGAAATATTCTCAAGTCTATCAATGATGCTAGTTTACAAGGGTTTTCATACCTTATCACATTCACTAGGTCATATCTCACAATACACATATCCAATTTATATTTCCTTTTATAAAGAGCATATAAACATATCAGTTATCATTTTTTATGTTACACTTGACTTAATTCAACCTCTATATGCATCTTTTGAGCTACTCCATTTCAGACTACTCATCCAATCTCCAAACATGACCAGTTTTAGTTCCAGTAAGTTTTCTCTGTGTACACAATAAATATTTACAATTCCTTTTACAGATGAATACTTAAGACATTTATATACAACTTTTATGTTTTAACTATGTCCATATTCTTTCCATAAGACCCTCTATGGGTTCAAACAGTCCAGGTTTACTTAGAAACTCTCCAAATTCGGGTCAGTCCACTTTCAAGAGACATATCTCATTACCTATCAATAATTTCAAAAAACCCTTTTATGAGACTCTAATTAAGATTTTAAAAAAAAAACTACAACTTTCTTGTTTTACACTTCCCGAAATTTGGCCTCTAAACTGTCAGTATGGGTATTCCAAGTTTCAGCTCCATTCAACACCTAGGTTTCCCAAATCAAGCTCAATAACCAAATCAAACTCCATCAAGAAATTTAATTTTAATTAACTCATCAATTCTTTCAATTCACTTCATAATACACTCATAAATTTTAGGAAAAGAAAATAATAAAATTTCCCCAATGTCTCCTTCATAGGCCGCAACAAATATATAAGAAAAGAAGAAGAAACTCTAACATTTAAACACTACAAAGCTACTTATTCATGCTTTAAAATGAAATTTAGAGACAAGTTTTTTAATATTTAACTTAAAGTTCCATAACTCGGTGAAGAACACCAAGAAGGCTGGCCATTTCTTGAACCAATAACTAGAAGTTTCTTTTGTTTTGACTAGTTATGACTTAAGACTAATTTATATCAATTTAGATAAACTTAAGTAAAATGGATGGTAAAGATTTGCTATGAATAATCCAATGGCTAATATTTTTAGTCTAATTTTTAATTTACAATATTTATTAATATATGGATAAATATGACCATCTTTTTGATGATAGAAAATTTCCATAAAATTTCCTTAACTATATGTTAATTTAACTAATTAAATTGTGGGGCCCATTTCCTTTAATTTCACTTTGACCAATTTTTCCATACTACTCAAATTAATTTTTCCCTTCCATCAGCATAGTGGGTCGGCCATGTTTATACATAATTGGGACTCACACTGTATTTCATATATTCTTGTACAATTAATTTGCCATTTCGTCAGTTTTTGCAAAATGACTGATTTACCCTTCTTTTACTCTCTACCTTGTTATAACCGATATCGTCATTGAATTTATTTCATTGATCATATTCATAGCATTTTTATGATTCTTATATATTATAATATCACATAAGTAGAATTAATTTAAGGAAAAATTTTATTTGCATTTAACTGGATCCCGTTTGAGTTCCATTTGATCTTGCTATCGTAATAACCATTTAAATTTCCTTCCAATGGCATTACTTTTAATACTTAAGAATTGACGGAATCCAGGATATTACATTCGACCCCCTTAAGAAAATTCATTCTCGAATTTTCCATAAACTCGTTCAATGTATTTTCTCCATGTTATTCTTTATCACTTTGCTTTTGCCATTAACTTGATTAACTTATCGCTTTTTCATTTCAACCCTTATTTCCCTTGTCCTTTCTTAGATGATAGAACTTTATTATCCAATAAAACAATAGGTAAGCTACTAGCTTACCTTACATCATTCTACTTCGTATCTAATTTCATTGGTTTTAACAAATCGAATGACCAGTTTATTTCCATATGTACAGTAGCACTGTCTTTCGATACAATGTTTTAACTGTCATCATAAATAGAATTAGCCAAAATTACTTTCTTGTTTCAGTTACTTTGAAATCAACTGTACTCTTTTGTAGCACAGTTCTTCCTAGATTTGAATAGTTTCTTCAAGCTAGTCATTGTTTCACCGTTTACCTATCGAGGTAATTGTTACCATCATTTTTATACTATTATTTGCCATCACAGTTCAGTCTTTCAATTGATGATGTGCTTTCTCAAGTCTTTATTTACAAATTCATTTTGTCGGAATTTATTATCTTTGAACACTTTAGGTGTGGAAAGAACAATGTAATTCCATGTAAACTATGGCTTCTAAAAGAAGCAAATGCTCTTTAATGGTATATAAACTATCACACATGTCACCTCGTTTACATCTAATAGTTCATTACCAATAATCTCTATTGAAATCAATTCTTTTTTTTTCCTTTTCTATTTACAATACTTCAGTTGATTTATCCTGATATCGCAATAGATAATCTTTATTTAAACTTATTCGCTAATGAACTTTCTTATTATATAACTTTTCGCTACTCTGTTACAATACTTTTAATAAGCACGATGGTTGGGTGACTATGTTCATTTTCCAAATGTTAAGTTACCATCATAATAATGATGAGGAGAACATATAGTTTCCCTCAATCACCATATCTTTTTCAACTCTTACTTTAGCTTATAAGTCCATTGTTTCGCAATCTCATCACAATTATCTAACCAATCTTTTTCCGTTCTCTTGTTGTGAGTATGTTGTTTCAATTGGAACAATGTACAAGCATACATCATTATGCATCGTCACAGTGTTCAAATAATTTTCTATATCACGCTCCTATTATAGTGAAATATATCATCTTATATTCATTCCTTTCTCTAGAATACATATAGAAATTAATACACTCTATTATTACTTATACATATATCCATTTCATATAATATTCATATTTTCTACAATTCAAAATTTCTCTTAAGGTATGCATATGTCCAGTGAAATAACTGTGCACTCGATTTATCCCATATCAATCTCGATTATGTTTCATTTCCTTCTATCTCCATATTCAATTAAATTTCGAATACATTCAAGTTTCCTTAATCATCTCAATTCCTTTCTTATTCCTATAGTCTGTCACATTTTTTCCAAGATTACTTTTGGTGCATTGTTTACTCTTTGACCATTGCAAAGTTCGTAATTATGCATATGTCTTTTTCTTTCTTAACTTTTCTGTCATAAATCGCTATCTCGTTTAGTTCCTTATATCCTTATACATTAGTAATCCATTTTAACTATCTTCAATTTCTCTTTCTCTTTAACTATTTACAATTTCAGTGTCCATTATCTCGAGTCAATTTCATCCATTTCATTGGTTTTACTGTTATAACTTCTCTTTTACTTATTTTCATTTCAGTCTCATCCTTATCAGTTACATTTTTCAACCAATGCAAATTTTCCATTGCTTGATAATTTCACTGTCCTTACAGCTTTGTGTACATTGCTATATTTCACATTCTTCATTTGAGCATTTTGGCCCAAGTATGGCAAATCCTAGAGGAGGGGTGAATAGGATTTTCAAAAATCAATTTCAATTTAAAAACTTTTGCTTTGAAAAACTTGAATATTAAAACAATATTAGCGGAAGCAATTAATCAAAGCAAATAAGCAATT
>CATKHJ010351325.1:0-12954 GCA_949750685.1 Vernicia montana | reverse complement strand
GCTATTTTAGCGAGTGTTAGCGACGGAAATAAATTGTCGCTAAATTTAGCGACAGTTTAGCGACGGATTCTACGTCGCTAAATTAGCGACGGAAACAATTCAGTCGCTAAATTTTGCGACAGATTTTTCCGTTGCAAATTATATTGCTAAATTTAGCGACGGACCTATGATCGCTAATCCGTCGCTGATTTTAGCGACGGATTAAATTCGTCGTTATTTTATTTGCAAGGAGCATTTTAGCGACGGACCGTCGCTATTTACAATTAGAGACCAATTTTTTTATTTTAGCGACCGATTAATCCGTCGCTAATGCGGCAAAATCTTGTAGTGACTATTCAAACTCTATTAATATTAAGTAGTATGCATAACAATGAATAAGAGTAATATTGAAAAAAAAAACATCATTAATGCTTCATTGATATTTTAAAACGTCAATTATTTTGAAATAAAAAATTTCTCTAAAATGCCAATTATTTTGAAATGGAGGAAGTAGTTGTTGCTAATAAATGAGTTAGTAGTAGTTGGTAATTATTAAATATTAACTAGTTATTGCTAATAAATGATAGGTAGTAGTTGATAACTATTACTCCCTCCATTTCACAAGAATAATCGTTTTAGGAGGATGCATACATATTAAAAAAATTATTACATAGCTTTAATTTTAATCGAGATGAATAAATATACCCTTATTTTTCTCTCACCAAATAAGAGAAAACATATGAGATATTGGAGTTGAGGATGAGGGTAAAGTTGGAAAAAAAACTAATAAATACTGCATTGAACTCCTAAAACGACAAATAATTTTAAACAAAAAACTTTTCCTAAAATGACTATTATTGTGAAACGGAGGGAGTAGATATTATTCCATCTGTTCCTTAATAGATGACGTTTTGAAGATTTAATTTTGTTCCATATTATTCAACGTTTTTCTTTTCTCAATGTACATTTTTTTTTTCCAAATTATACCCTTATTTAATAAAATAATAATTAAAGTAATACTCTTGAAATATTTAAAATTTAAGGATAATACAGTCTATTTAGCTATGTAGTAATGGTTATTTAACATATCCTTAATTTTTGTGTAAAAATCTTAAACGATATCTATTTAGAAACGGAGGGAGTAACTGATAAGTAATATGATAGTAATAATATAGTAAAAATATAAGATCAGATATCATTAATGGAAAAAAATTATAAAATGAAAATTTTGCAATCAACAGTTATTCGAACACCTAGCATTTAGTAGTAGTTGCTTATATATTGTTTTAGTTTAATAAAAGGGTTGAATTAGTTGTTGGGAGCTAAAACATTGTCAATCAATTAGCTTCCAACAGTTAAATTTAACACCCACTGGATCTATATATTATTTTTTACTCACATATTCTTCTTTGATAAAACATTAATTAAATAATAAAAATAAATATTTTGATACCAAATCATTTTCGTCTCTAAATAGCTACTTTCCCCTACCAAAAAATAAATTCGTGATGCATTTTGATGATTCTTTCCGTGGGAAGTACCAAAAATTGTAGGGAGATAAATTTACCACGAAATTTTACAATTAAAGACGATAAAATGTGTTGCTTATTCTTTAACTATTTTAGGACTAATTAATTTCGTCCCTTATAATAACTTTTTTTCATTTTATTTTTATTTTTATATTATCGTAACACATTGAGAGATAGTCTAGCGGTAAGCCCATATTCTCTGGGCAATAGATCTAGGATCGATTTCCCTCCTCCACTAAACATAACAACTCTCACTTACCCAGCCCTTTTCTAAAGAAAAATCCCCTTCCCTCAATACAGTTGGAGTAAGTTAAATCTCTTCGCCTCAAATAATTTCTAAAATTTGTCTTTGAATCATATTTGAGAATTTCTTGTCTCTAATATTTACATGCATTTTTGCCTCTCAAAAATAGATATCAGTAGATCCTCTTGTTGTTGTGCAAACCATATCCTCTCGTTGTTCAGTCAACCAGGTTTTCATTCTCTACTTTTTTTTTTTTCTAATTTATTTCGTTCTCTTATGGGTTTGTGAAATTGGGTGAAAGATTTCATTTTTTTAGTGATAATTGAAGGTGGGAAAATTGGAGAAATGGCAAATTTTTGCTTATTTGTCTTTGGGAATTTCCTATGATTTTATGGCTTAATTATCTTGGTGGCTTCATGTGATTATCTTGGTCATCCCTAAAGTGAGGGGACATGAATCCAACTCCACCGTATCAATCATATTGGGTGTGATTGAATAACTAGGAGACCTAATTTAGTATATACATTAGAAAAGATATAAATTTATTTCTCTTTTTTTTTAAAAAAAAAATAGGAATTAAAATGTTCCCTTATCAAGTTTAATATAGCTTAATGTCCTGAAAAACACAATTGATTGCATCTATCTTTTTCCCTCCATCACAAAAAAGAGCTTAAATTAGTACATAGAAATGTTCTTAATGTCACTATGCTACTCATTTTATTCTTTAAACAGCTTACATATATATTTTCTTTCTTTCTTTTTTCAGTGGCATCATGTGATAGAGTCTGGCAATATTTAGAAAATGTGATGGCAAACCAGTTGTTTGAACTTTTTTTTGGCCTAACTTTATAAAACAGTGGTGATTTGCTATATCTCTCATTTGTGGATATAGTGAGTGCCCATTTTATATTCAAATCGATTTGATAGGTAGTTGGAAATTTTGTCCACTAAAAATGTGTCTAAAGATAGAAAAGTGTTGATGAATTTATTAGTTTTAATATGACATCTCTTTACTGAACACATGCTCCTGCTTGCATTATTTATGTGGTGCTACACTCTATTATCATTAGATAAGGAAAATTGGTTTGGTATAATTTGCTATGAGAAGGAATAGACACCAGCTACAATATTTTTCTTTTTTTTGAAAAAAAAAGGTTATATTGTTATCAAATTCTTTAATTTTTTATTCAAATGATAACTTTTAAAATATGCGTTTATGTATTTATTAATTACCATTAAATTTTAATTTTGATATGCCATTAGGTCATTACAGAAATCTACAATCTTACTCTTGAGCTAGAAGAATACATACAATTTTTATTGATAATCTCTGTTTTGCTATGCTGTTGATTCATCAATACCAAGTAGTGAATTACTGCAAGAAAAATATATTGAGATCTTATCATTTTGTGGGGTTAACTTTAGATAGTTTAAGGGTAGAGGATTAGGAAAAAAAATAATTCTGCATTTTCCTTTAGTAGTCTTTTATTGCAGCAAGAAGAAAGGGAAAAAAAGAATACAAGAGGGATTTTTTTTTTAAAAAAAAAATTAAAGGCCTAGGCTATGAGCTATAAGCAATATATACAATTGGATGAAAAAAGAATTTAAGCCATCAAACCATAGGCAATTCCCATAGATAAATAAGTAACAACATGCCATTTCTCTAATTTTTCCACCTCCAATTTCAAAAAGGAAATGTAAGAAAGAAAATATTAATAAAAAATGAGTAGTAAAATGTTTGTATTCCCATGGAGTTATATACGGTTTTGATGTTATGAATTAAGTTTGAATTCTTGACTTGTGCATTTCAATTAATTTTGCTTATAATTGCTAGTATTGACATATGAATTGTGTATGATGAGCATAGTTGAAAGTAGATATATAATTATATCTTGAGCACCTATGTAATTTTTTTTTGCTAAATTTGATAATCTTAAGCATTTTTTATTTTTAGTTCTATTACTGTTGTAGTTCTTACAAACTTAGTTCAGCCTATTTAAAGACTCACTAATGGATTGTTCAGCCTAGTATTGGTAGCTATTATTGAACTCTTGTTCGAGTTAGTTTTGCTTGAAGTTTGGTATTAAGTTTATTTTCTATCTGTAGAAAAATCTATCGTTTGCAGAATTCTGCAGCTAACCATATGTGGAAACCTAATTCCAACATTTTTTTTTGGATCAGAACTATGGAAAATTCCAGAACTATAATGCCCTATGCAACGTTAAAATAAAAAATTAGATAAATTACTATTTAGTCCCTCAATTTTGACCAAATTCACACTAAGATTTCTTTATTTTGAGAAACTAAGGGTCTGTTTAGTTACAAAAAAAATTTTCTGTTTTTATTTTCTAGTTTTCATTAAACATGAAAAGTTTTTATTTTCAAAGAAAACTGAAAAATGAGTGGAAAGAGCGTTTATTTCCTATAATTTAAAAATTATTTTCAATTTCAAAACATGAAGAAGATGAAGGTGAAGGTGGTGGTGGTTGTGGAGGTGGAGGTGGAGGTGGTGGTGGTGGTGGAGGTGGTGGAGGTGGAGGCAATGGAGGTGGCAACTGTGGTGGAGGTAGTGATGGTGATAATGATGAAAGTGGTGGTGGTGAGGTGATAGTATTTTTATTTAGAAAAATTAATAAAAAAAAATTTAGAAAACATGTTAAACTTGTTTTCTAGTTTTCTTTTAAAATAATGAAAACAGTAAAAATAATTTTCTGATGAAAATTTTATAAAACCGTTAAAGTAAATACAAAATTCTATTTTCTGTTTTTATTTGAAAAGTTTTCTAGAAAACTGGAATACTTTTCCCCAACTAAACAGATCCTAATTATTTCATCCGTGTATTTGCATTTCGTCTGACTTTTAGGTAATTCCATCCACTTTTTTTTCAAATTGCATTAAAAAAATTTTAAAAATAAAATTAAAAACAAAAAAATAAATAAATTTAAAGACCAAAATACCCTTCTCTGCTACTCACCCTCCCTCTCTCTGTCCCTTGACTTGTTCTCTGATTAACAATTAAGTCAAATTTCTCTGATTAACAATCAAGAAATTGCAATTTTCCAAAAATCCAATTCCCGTTTCCAACCTAGATTAATAATTATGAAAACAATCCAATTGAGAAGAAATAAAGAGCACTCTGTTGAGGAGGAGAAGCACAGGTTGATATATGCATAAGACGATCTCCATTTTGGAAGTCCCATATTGTTATTTCTAAACCCACGCCTGCGAACGCTGAAAGGCCACCAGTCTCCGCCATCGTTGACGCAAATCACATCATCGCACCCCTCACAGACCCATTCACAATTGTGAGCTCGAGCTTCATTACCACTGCCAGCACCACTCTCTCCTTTAAGCCAGAATCTCGCGCCATCGCCATCTCATTGTTCCTCTGTACCTTCTGCTTTGCTGGTGGTAATCAGAATCGGTTGGTTTTGAATCATTTTCTGGGTGCTTAATGTGAGTTTTTAGTTGATTTGTTAACTTTTCTTCTATTGCTTTGATCGATCGTGATTGATTTTGGGTTCATGGTCCATCTTTAGTGCTCTTTCTCTCTCTCTCTCTCTCTTTTCGTGGATTCGTGGTCTATCTTCTGTTGTCTTGGTTCTAGCTTTGTGGGTTTAGAGGAGCTGGGTTGGCTTTCGGGTTGGGAGGTGGGAACTATATTGGTGATGGTGGCTTTAGGCAGGTGAGGGTAATGGCGGTAACTTTGGTCAAGGTGGTGGTCTAAATCAGGTGGTGGTTTTGGTGGTGGAGTGGCTTTGGGCCTAGATTTGGTTTGGGTGGTCACGGTGGCGAAAATGGATTTGGCTTAAGCACATGGCTTAGGCACATGATATGGAGATAATGATTGCTTTGCTAGAGAAGATCATTGCTTGAACATTTTTTTTTTTTAAATTTCTTTGTATTAAATACAAAATTGGCAACAAATAAAAATCACAAAATAGGCAAAAAATTAATTTGAACAATTCAAATTAAATTTATTTGAATTAATTTTGATTGAAATTGTACATTAGTTTTGTTTCATGGCAATGGATAGAAATTTTAAGAGTAATTGAAGGGTATTTTAATTTTTTTACATGCATTTAACGGTAAAAATGGATAGAATAACTAAATAGTAGACGGAACCAAAATGCAAGGATGAAATAATTAATTTTTCAAAATAAAGAGATTTTAGTGTGAATTTAGTCAAAATCAAAGGACTAAATAATAATTTACTCTAAAAAATTATATATAAAAAAAATTTCAAACCTTTGTCCAATTTATAATTATAGTCAACCCAAACAAACAGGAATTCTACAGTCAATGATAAAAAAATTATTACTTTCATTTTAAACACCAAAAAATATTTTGAAGCACTTGAATCACGCAAATTTGAAGCATGTAATTATATTTATGTTTTATATGGTAGTTTTAAGTCATTTTATTCAAATGTCATTTCAAGATTTTTTTTTCTCAATGTCATTTCAATTTAATTATTTTTTTTAATAAATTTAAATTTCATTAATCATCAGTGGTTAAATACAAATTTTAATAAAAAAAATCACCTGACATAAAATCAATTACTCTAATAAGAGCAAACTAATTCGTATATTGCAAATGTTCAACAGAACATTCAACTGCCATATAGTTGATTTTTAAAAACTGCGACTATAATAGTGAAACAATGTGAAAAATCATTATTCTCTTTGCGAGCATCTGAAACGCAACAGTACACAGACATACCACTAGACTCATAATAAAAAAAAAACTTCCAATAAGTGAAGACATAACAAAACTTCCAATAAGAAAAGACAAAATAACATAAAAAATAAAATAAAATACAATCTAACATAAAATAATAAAATGAAAAGTATCACTTCAACAACAGTAAGTACAAATTCACCCACAGACATATGGTAAAAACAGAGATGGGGAGGCGATAACAAAAACAATGAGGCAGAGAATGAGATCAAGCAGAAGGAGTATCGAGCGACAGTAGAGGAGGACGCGTAAATAAAGGGCGAATGAATGGAACCGGTGATAGATGTGGCAACAATATATAGTAGGGATGAAACTATCCTATCAAATTTAACATAAGATATTGGAACCACTGATCAAAATAGAAGATCAGCGGTGATTGAAGAAATAAAATTTAAAGGAGAATTAAAGAGAAAATGAAAAGGAGAGATTGCTAAAATTCAATTTAATTACTTAATTTTACTAAATGGTATCTTTTACTAAAAACAGGGAATACTATCTTTGAAAATTTTCCTTCTTACTACTTGCAAAGATATATATGTATATATATTCTTATTAACTCATGGGCCGGGTTTCTATCATAACAAAAATTATTAAGATTATATCTAAAATTATGAGTAATTTTTCAACTGATAAAATTATTTTTATATTTAATATTTTAACTTATATTTTATACTTTTAGAAATATTTTTATTTACTATTGAAAATATTTTTATTTGCTACGTACAACTATATTCTTTTTATATTAATTTCTACACATATTTTTTTAAATAAAATATTTGTTTTTTATAAACATATAATAATTAAAATATAATACTTACTAGTTTTATCATATTAATTAACAATAAAATTTTTAAAATTAGATTAAAAATTAATAAATTAAAATAAAGTATTAAATAATATATCAAATTAAAATTTTCAACATTTCACATATATTTTTTAAATTATTAGCTTATTATTTTTCATATTTATTTAACTTATTTTTATGAAAAAAAAATTAATATGTCTAATTTTATTTGTGGTTCTTAAAAAATTGTTGATGTTGATAATTTTTAGTTATCATTGAAAATTATGTACTAAATAATAATAATTTATAGCTTTCAACATATATATATATATATATATATATATAAAGGGTGACATTATTGCCAGAGCGATAATTAATAAATTTTAAAATTTTAAGTTGATAAATTTGTCCTTCTAATTAATTGAATTAAAATTTTCCTTTCTTTCTTTCCATAAATCTATTTTACCTTATTTAATTAATTTTGGCAAACACACACAAAAAAAAAAAGAAAAAAAAATCAGCTTTTATTTATTTATTTTTTTCACTCATGCACTGTCAACAATTTTTTGTATTATTAAATAGGCGCTTCAATTTTTTTATGTATCAAACTTATGAAAAATTGAATTATTATCCAAAATTCAAAACCATTGTCATATGGACTCTTTCATACAAACAATATCAATTTGAATTTAAAGTAGTATAAATTTATATCCATCTATACTATCTCTTCAATATATAATATTTGAAAAACCAATGACTTTTTATACATAAATTGATATAATATGTACTTTTTTAGATTAATTCCTACCATTATAATATTCAATATATTACTATATGATTTTTTTAAATAAAATAAAATAGAATTTTTCAATCTCATCAAATGAATTTAAATAAATAATGATTCATCTCATAAATATTGTCATCTTAATAAGTAATAACTTGATTATAAAAGATCAAATAAGTTGGATAATAAATGATTAAAAAAATATTTTAGGAAAGAAAATATAGTAAAAGAAAATAAAAATAATTTTGTCTATTTAATATTTTAAAAAAAGAAAATATAAATATTTATGGAAAGAAATGAAAATTTTAACTCAATTCATTGAAATGATAAATTTATCAACTTAGAGTTTTAAAATATTGCTTGCTTTGAGCCTATCAATTATTGCTATGGCAATATCATCACCTTATATAAAACTCATGGACTTTCTAATTTGTGGTTGTTGAGTGAATTTTAAACTTATTTGGACTTTCTAATTCTCTCCATTAGTATGAGTTTAAAACATCTTAAACTTTATTTGCCTTATTTTATTTGAAATTGAACATTTTGAAATGCTATGTATTTTTAGGATTTGGAATTTTTAAATGTTGTGGACGCTTCTTGATTATATTTTCTTTTGTTAGAGCAGATATATTCACCATCATTTACAATATATATTAATATACAACTTAGAAATAAATATTATTTTTTTATAAAAAAAAAGTTAAAAATTCATTGGAACGAGGATCCTTGCGGAAATGGGACGGGAATAAATTTATAACCATTTGTGGGGGCGGAAATGGCGACGAGGATTCCTTGCAAGGGTGGAAATGACCCCACACCACTCCATTATCATTCCTATCAATAATTCACAATCAACAATTATAAATAATTTTAAAGTATTAGTAATTTAGTGGTTAAAATTGGAGTTATAATATAAAATGAAGGACAAAGATATTATTTTATATATTATGATAAATTTTAATTATATGCAATTAATAATTTTATTGTTATACATAAAATATATATTAAAAAAATAATTACACATTTTAATTTAATTTATATTTAATTATGTAAACGCATATAGATATTAAAATATTTAAAAAGTAATTTAAAGATATAAATATATTTTAATTAGTAGTAAGTTTTTTTTGTAATTATTTTAAATTTTAATAATAATTTTTTACATAAACTAGCTTTTGAATTCAAAAATTACAAATTTTATTTTATTTATCAAAAGCTAGCTTTTAATTATAAAAAACAAACACTATTAATTAGAAATACAATTGTTGACTTTTATTTATTTTTTTAATTACCAAACGTTTCATATCCTAAAAGCCAAACCAAACGAGGGCTAATTTAGAGTGGCTTTTCCTACCTTGTATGAATTAAGCTGTATGCTAACCATGATGAATACAAAGCTCTATGTCTATTGAAAAACATCATCTACAAGAGAGGCAACTCTTGTGTTATCAATCAGAACATAAATTGGGGGAATGGTTCTCCCTTTCCAAAACTCTTTCTATCACTTGCAATGGGTAATGATATATTCTTCTAATTAAACAAAAGACAAAACACATTCTTAAACTCTCAAATTTTTATCATTTTAGCTATTAAACTCTTATAAATTTATGACCAAAGGTATAAATATAATTCTCTTTTTTGGTCTGATACTCAAGTGAGCTCTTAACCTTTTTAAAATGGCATATATAAAATTATTTATTCATATTTCATTAAACAGACGTTAAAAAAGTCTGATTTGACAAGTGGATCTAATTACTTGTGCTTTATATTGATATGAAAAAATAATTTTTTAAAAATTAAAAGTAATTAGATATAATAAACTTATCCAAGCAAACTATCAAAAAAAAGTTTTTAAGTTTATATAATTTTCTTATGAGCCAAATGTACAAATATGACCTGTCATTTGGATTGATGAAATTAATTATTGGTCAAAATTTAAAATTCCATAACTTTCGAAAATTAATTTAGGATTTTCGTCAAGTAATATTAAAAATAAAAAATTAATATCTATGCACTTACGTATTAAATTTTTTTATTTTTGTATAAATATTTTTTAAACTATTTAGAAAAAATTTAATATTTGTGAAATTCAAAGTTAATAAAATTAATTAATTAATTAAAATATTAAAAATTTAATTTAATATAAAATGACTTCTTAGTATTTATACATTAAAGTATAATTTATTAAAAAATATATTCTTATATAAAATATTAAAATATTATTATATTTCATGTAATAAAATTAATTTGATTTTTTTTTATACATAATTATAGAGAAAAATTATATACTCATTACAATTTGTAATTAATTTATTAAAATTACATAATAAAATTATATAAATGTAAAAACTTCTTTTTCATTTGATTAGTTTATTATATCTAATTACTTTTAATTTTTAAAAAATTATTTTTTATATCAATATAAAATACAAGTAATGAGACCTACTTGCCACATCATATTTTTTTAACATCTATTTAATGAAATATAGAGAGAGGATTTTACATATGCCATTTTCAAAATGTCAGAAGTCTAATGGGATAAAAAAAAATTAAGAATTCACTTAAATATCAGTTCAAAGAAAACGGTCATATTTATACTTTTAGCCTAAATTTATTTATACACCGTTAAATTTTTAGACTTTTATTTTTCATTATATTGAAGGATTTTTAAATGGGGTGATAAAACGTTTAACATCATGCACGTGATGGGTAATTGGTCGGCTGATTGGGATAATATAAACTGGCTAGACAATGATGATTAGAAAAATTAAAGTAAAATGAAAAAGGTGCCATTCAACAAACACCCAGATTATGCTCACCGATTTTGCTCCCCTCTCCTCTCTTTTTTGTTTTTTTTTTTTCACCTCTGCTTTTTTTTTTCTTTTTCTTTTTCTTTTCTTTTCTTTTGTCTCCTTTCTTTTTTGTTTATTATTATTTTTTTGTTTATGCTTGCTCTATTTTTTACACAAATCCTCAAGCAAAATCTTCAATAAAACAAAATCATCACATTCTGAATTCTGCCAACCAAAAAAAAATTCAATTAAAACATAAAATTTCAATCTAATAATCCCAATTCACGAATGTGAACAACATATCCTCAAACTGAACTTCTTTTGTCAAAAAAAATTCAGCACCTATGGTTGCTTTATATTGATTACTAAATTTTTGATTCACATTACTGTATATAAATTTCAATAATTAAAAATCAAATCCAAATTGGCAAATTATCAAATTAAGTAACCCCAAAAAAAACTCAAGATCTAAGTTTTCAAGAACAATACTGATTCATCAACGAGGTCTTCCCAACCCTGCCAAATTATATTTAAAACAAAAAACAACATATTAGCCAAAACAAATTAAGAAAATTACAAAAAGAAAGAAAATTATCGGATAAATAATATCCAAAAATCAAATAAAAGCAGTGAATTCAAAATGGAAAAATCCAAATTGAGAGAGAGAAATGAGTGATGATAAAAGTACCCGCTGTCACCTAGAATTATGACCTTTAAGAGCATGCGTCTATGGGAAGCCATTGGATCAAAATTGGAGAAAATTGAATATGTGATTAACTAAACAGTTTTTTGGGTTTTCAAATTCCCGTTAAATTTACAAAATTTGGGATTGAGAATTTGAGAGAAGGAAATTTTTTAATTTTTGTTTGGGTTTTTTTTTATTCAAGAACACAAAAATAAAAACAACACAAAGAAAAGAAAATTCAAGAAAAGCCGAAAACAAGGATCAGATAAGAAAATACAATATATAAAAAGTACCCAAATGCAGATGCAGAAGCGACGTTCAGTGAAGGAGCAAATTCTTTAAACAACAACTGGATCGATCGGTGTCGTCCCTCCTTTTGAAAATGGCAATACCAATAGATTTCCAGTGTTTTCTTTTTTTGTATCAAGAACAGAGATGGGTCTATGTGGAGTAGATGGTGAGAGTTGGTGAGGGTGAAGAGATGGGTCTTCATACCAAGATAGAGAGAGAGAACCACCCGAATGTGAGGGAGAGCTCAGGCAAAAGGATCGAGAGAGAGAGCTGTATGAGAGACTAGGGCTGTATGAGAGAGACAGAGAGAGCGAGTCAGTAAGAGAGTTAGGCGAGTTGTGTGAGAAAGGGGGGCGTTTTACCAAAATATGTTGAAAAATATATATATTTCCTTAAATATGTTTAGGTGGGAAATATTTCTCAAGATGTGTTTTTTTTGTCCAGGTGGCAGTGTGTTGAAAATTTTTTAAATGATAACGCCACTTAAACTGGCGATATCTTTAATCGTTAGTTTGAATGGCGATAATTTTTTTTTTTAATATTTGAAAGTCAAATCGCCACTTAAAGTGGCGATTTAATTTTTTTTTTATTATTAATATAGCCTGTGAAGGCTATTTGAGAGAGCCAACTTTTGGTTCTCTCAAATCGCCTCTTAAAGTGACGATATATATATATTTTTTAAAATAGAGGCTGGAGGGTATTGGAGGGACCCATTAAATAGCCACTTAAAGTGGCGATTTAATTAATTAATTTATTTTTTTAATATAGCTTTCACAGGCTATATGTTTGGCTCTCTCATTTTTTTATTTTTTTTAATTATTTTTTTTTAATATGGTTGTGCCAAATAACTAGAGGTAGAAATTGGGCTTTTTACCTAAAGTGGCGTTGTTGCTTTTTATTTTTTTTAAATATAGGAGTGGGGTCTTTAAAATCGCCAATTAAAGTAGCGATATTGTTTTTTTTTAATATTTATATGGAATCACCGTTAATTTTATTTTGAGGTTAATGAATTATTTATGTATTTTTATGAATGTATTATTAAAAAAAAATTGTTAGTGATTTTATTTATAAGAAATGTATAAATTTGTATGAAAAAAATTTAATTGATTATAATTATTACTTTTTA
>CATKHJ010351160.1:0-20150 GCA_949750685.1 Vernicia montana | reverse complement strand
AATTGTGAAAAATCATATTACTATATCACTAAATTTGAAACTTGAATTCTAGGTTGTTACATAAACGAAGTGTATAAATAATTAATATATATAATATAAATAATATAAGTGTATAACATATATCATAAATAATATTATTATGTTTATTATGAATAATATATAAATTTAATTATTTTTATTATTAATTATGAAAAATTAAATAGAAATATGAGGAAGATAAAAATTAATTAGAATTATTATTCCAAATTGTATTTTAGAATTATGTTTTAATTATTAACTATATATTTTTTTTAAATCAGTAAATATATTTTAATAAGTATATGATAATGTGAGGCCTCACCCGAACGCCCCTCCCCTCGTTCGGGAAAAAATACCTTAAGGAAAGGCGAGCAATTTTTAAGGGATTTTAAGTACGAGTTTCGGTGCTCACGATTAGAAGCGGCTATCGCCTCAGAAAATTGATTTGACTTTTGAGAAGGGTTTGGGAGTCGCTACCCTAATTTATTTAAATGGAAAAATTAAGGAAAAAAACTCAAATTGACTCCAATTTATTAATCTTTGATTAATTTACCCAATTATAAAATCACTAACTTTCGAACCAAGTTGAGCTCGGGAACTAGGTTTTTAGTTTTAAATAATCTCAATTTGGCTTTTAAGTTTGATTTGACTTTTTTAAAATTGATTTCATGGATGACAAATATTAATTGTAATTTAAAGTGCATAAGCATGACATAATTATGAATGCATGGTAAAAGTAAAAAAACAAGTAATTAACTAATTGCACTAATTAAAATTTACAAGAAAACATAAATTAAAATAAAAGGGGAAGGGGATTGATTGGAATTTGAATTTGAGATTTGGATTTAGATTCCAAGTGTGCCTACATACCCTATTGGATTGGGATCAAAACCCATGTAATTCGTTCCACGGTGAGATTGAAGAGTTTAGGGGTTGATCAGTTTAATTGGATTGATTTGATTTGGGATTTAAGTGAGGGTAAGGGATTATACCTTCTTTTTTAGAATTTGTGGTGGGTGGATGATTTTATCGGATCGGAGTTCCGTTTCGGAGAGATGAATTGTATTAAATTAACCTTAAGGGAGATTAATTTAAAATTATTTATTACTCAATTCTTAATTAATTAAAATGATTAATTAATTAAAGTAATTAATTAAAAAGAGTAAATTAAAATTAATTAATTAAAATCAAATAGAGTTTTAATTAATTAGAGAGAGAGAGAGTAGTAGAAAATTCAATATTAACTCTTGGTGTTATTTGAAATGAAAAATGGAGGGGGTATTTATAGGAAATGAAAATGGGTGAAAAAGGCCAAAAAGGGCTAAAAAGTGATCTAGAACAGGGGCAAAAATGTCATTTTCGCGCATAGGGGTACAGCCGCGAGGGCGATTTGCTAATTCGCATCAGAACTGCGTGCGTCCGCGTCACAATCTTGCTGACTACCGCCTTAAGGGCCCACGGATCCACCAGCCCATTTGGCGGACAAGTCAGCGTCGTACTGATGAGACTATCGCCTTAAGGGCCCGTATGTCAAGTGGGTCTGTGCGGACGCTCCAGACTAGTCGCGGTGGCTGTTGGACATCTGGCCCATCCTTATCCAGCCCTCGCAGCTGTCGTGAGAACATCTCACGACGCAGGCAGCCTGCAGATCCGCATGCCTTCCTCGTGAAAGTCCACGAGCCTGCTCGATTTCCGTGCCTATCTGAACACTGGCTCAGGTTTTCGGGGCTTCTGGATTAGTTTTTGGGGTTTTTAGAATTCTGAAAAATTACCGATCAGTGGCGGTGGGTTCGAAATCAATTATCAAACAGTTTGACAGTCAGTTTTGGAAAAAATTCGGTTAGTTTCGAAAAAGTGCTTTATGATACAGAAAGTCCGGTCATGGTCGTAAAAGTATCAGTCTTCTTGTAGTATTATGTCTGAAAACCCATTATTTATCCTTGTAGTATTATGTTTGAAAACCCATTATTTAGGACCCCTGCCCGCTAACCTACTAGCGGAACCACCGAACCGGCTCTGCTTAGCGCACTAAATTTAGCAAGTGTCAAACTGCGACAGCATCATGAGGGTGCAAAATTGAGGATTCATAGATAATTATTTTTAATTAGTATTATATTTAGTAATTATATGTGTTAATCATAATTTAATTTATTATTGTTGTGTTTTAATTATTTAAAATATTTTATAATTTTACGTAAAATTTAAGAATGTTAAATTTTAGTAATAAATACTATGTATACGTTCCAAATGAAACAAAATAATTTAGGAAAAAATAGCATTAATCATATATTTTAATTTAGGAAAAAATACAATTTGGAATAATAATTCTAATTAATTTTTATCTTTGCCATATTTCCATTTATTTTTTCATAATTAATAATAAAAAAATTAATATTATATATTATTCATAATAAATATAGTAATATTATTTTTGATATATTATACACTTATATTCATTATATTATATATGTTAATTGTTTATACACTTCTTTTAATTATATTATATACGTTAATTATTCATTATATAAAATATAACATCCCTCTTAAAATTTTAATATTAATTATTAATTATCTTAAATATAAATATTAATTATTTTATTAATTATCTAATTTTTTATTATTTATATTTATTTACAATAAATAACATAAAATTTTTTTTTTTTAAAAAAACAAAGTAACTGCAAAAAAAATCAAAGTAACAAAGTTTAATTATGCCACACAGGAACTAAAAAAAAAAGTACAAACACGAAAAAAAAAACTTGGCCAAAAAAAAAAAAAATTTAACGAGACAAGAGCTGTCTGCTGGTGCTACCAGCGGACAGTCTTTTATGTTGAGTGAGACTCGATAAAAAAAAAACCCTTAAAATTGGAATTAATTTTTAAAAATATCTAAAATTGGAAATGCTTTAAAAAAAAAATCTAAAATGGTAAATATTTTACAAAAAATTTCTAAAATGGTAAATTGGCCCGCGATTTCAAACCCAACTGTTATCGCATATCCATTGATCGCACCGATAATGGGTTTTTTGCAACGTTACATTTGTGCTATTGGGTCGGTCTTCCCGTCCTTCACGTCACCTTCAAACACATCTTCTGTAGTAATCATGTGGACGCCGATTTACCCAATAACGACGTTTTCTAAGAATATGTGAACAACTACTAACCAAAGAGAAGAAAGAGTATTGTTGTAAAACAAAAAGTATAAAAAGAGTATAAAAATAAATGGGCCAACGTGTAAATTGAAAAAAAAAAACAGAGATTATAATTATAAATAAAAAAAAAAAAAAAAAAAAAGAGTATAGGGGAGTAATTTCCTTTTTTTAATTAGTTGACCTACAATGTTATATTTTCCTACCCATGTGAGATTCACATCTCCAATAAGACTACAACCTTAAATAGCGAAAACTAAAATAGAAAATTTCTAAATAATCTTGTTAAATCATAAATTGTTAAATTTCCTACTACTCAAAGAAGAGTAATAATTGCACAGCGACCCATCTCTCCAAGACAAGTTAAGATCCCAATTCGGACTTGGACTACGCTTATAAGGAGGAATGTAAACTACATCAAAAGAAAAAAAAAGAAAAAAAAGAAAAAAAACAAATGCTATTTTAGTTTTATTATTATTTGGTTTCAATTTAGTATTCTAACCGTTATAGATAATAATGGTATATGCACGACTAAACTCAAATGGGAAACAAAAACAGAACAAGAAAACAAAAAAGGGTCTTAAACAACAAGAAGCTAATTGACTGATGGCTGCATCAATAAGATACCCTTGGCCTTGGGTAGTAGAGAACTTAATGTTTCATGCTGAATCACATAAGCTTGCTTGGATGCCCATTCTAGAGTTGCAAGTACATTAGCTTCGACAAGTGCATCCTCTTCTGGTACGTGGAGTGAAATATAACATAGCAGAAGCAATGCTGAGAGTTGCATTGCTCGGTAATGAGAGTGCACAAGCTGGACTAAATGCTTTCCCACTCCAGTGCTTATAATTATCTTGGAGTGGTCAACATGAAGATAGTTATCACTGCGGGCAAACTTTATGAGAGCATTTGAAGCCTCCTCAGAAACTTCAGTTTCTCTTGCAAGATATCGAACCAATAGGCAAATTATCCTTGTATCTGTCACTCGAAATGTTCTTGCTAAATTTCCAATGGTCTTGATGCAAGAGATGAGAAGATCAGAATCTTTTTCTGTTTTAATAATCTTCACAAGTTGATCAACAACAACTTGGAAAGTAGGCGAACTAGGTTTTAATGTTGCTGACCTTTTCAACTCAGCATCTTGTTCTGCTACTGCTGTGATCTCCATCAATGCTAGGGCTGAATTGTATTTAACATCTTGTGATCCTTTTTCCAAGAGAACTGCAAAGCACATTAGTGCTCTTGAATCAATGATGCAACGACATATTGAGGAGTTGCCCTTGGCAAGATGTCTTAGTGCTCTTGCTGCCATTGTTTTCATTCTGCTCTTGGTCTGTGGGTCTTCAAATTCCCTACTTTGTTCATGATGAGTCTTACTAGGATTTTTCTTTTCCTCATCATATTCATCAATTGCCTTGCTCATATTCAAGTGACTCCTAGCCATTACAATTGCAAGGACTGATGAGGCTTTGTTGATAACAACAACATTTTGAACATGGTCTTCAATAGTCTCAAAGGCAAGATGGTTGACAAGCACATGGATTACATTATATTGGGCAAAAACATCTTGGCATTTCGGATAATTTGTTGCAAGTCGTGACACAGCCCAGGCAACTTCAGCTTGAACCTTCATGGCACCTGCTTTGAGGACTCTTGTAAACTCCAAACAGACACCTAGATCGATCAAGTGCTCAACACTTTCCGAGTCAAATGCCAAAGTTCCAAGGATTTTTGCAGCGGTTTCTTGGTCTTCAATCCTGCCTTTATGCAGCAATTTCAACAGTGGTATAACTTCCTCTTCATTTATTATCATATTCCTGAACCTTTCATCATTTTGAGACAGCAAAAGCAACAGAATTGGCCCAAATGACTGATGTTCTAATGAACGGGCATACAAGTTGGCAATAAGAAACCATATAACCCAACGGATAGGCTTCTTCTCTGTAGTAGGAGTAGGAGAGCCATACTCTTCTTCAAGAGCATTGACGATTAAATCTAGCTGTTGACGACCAATGAAGTGTAAAACTCGATAATCATCCACATTTTCATACAGTTTCTGATCACTAATAATTTGACATAGAATCTTGAGCATTGTGGGAGGCTGCATCTGCAACATAGAATGAGAAAAAGAGAGAGAGGATGACAAAAGTGCATGCTCATACTCACATTTCCGACCATTTGGTAACACAAATATGTAGAGTAGTGTTATAAGATCCCAAAGAGAGTTTTGAAATTGGAAGGATATTTGTTTAAACTCTGCAGCAGGAATTATCACAAAGATACGCCTTTGGCATTTTAGGACAATAGAAAGGACCTTTTGAAGGAGTTGTTCGGTCTCTCCAATGATTAAACGTATAGGCCGTTGGTAGCATATAGAGTTTACTTTTGGGCTCACCAACTGACTGAGGACCTCTGCAAGCTTCTCAGTGTGGGACTTGAGCTGATAGCATTCCTCCTTGAAGGAGCTAGCCAATTCTGTAGACTTTATCACCTGATTTGCTAATTGTATTGATTTTGCTAAGATCTGGTTCATGAAGCCTGCCATGGACTAGAAACAAAATAGAGAACAGATAAAAAAAAAAAAAAAAAACAACAAGCGAGTGGCAAATAGTAATAACTTGCAAAAGGTGGATCCAAATCTCTTTGAATGGTAATAGTCCAAATCGGCGGCTAAATGAACGATAAGTCATCTTTGAACGAGAGTGCTCTTAACTTAGACATTTTTGTGTAGGTGAGCACATGCCAAATTGCCAAGTTGCTGGTTGACTTTTGAAGTTCAAGTTAAAATATTACTTGAAGCCATATTTCAAATTTCAAAAAAAAAAAAAAAAGGCAACTTATAAATTATTGACCATAATTTATATATGTTGGGGATGGAGAGGAGAAAAAACAAAAAAATTCATTGCATAAACATAAGCAAAAAGGAAACACAAAGAAAGAAACTTTTTTTCCTTTTCTTTTTTCTTCACTTTGAACACAAATTTCAGCCAAAAACTCCTTTCCAACTCTCTTTGTAACTCACTCCTTAATTCTCACTCTAGGTACAACAACAATAAACTCTCTTTTATAGGAAAAGAAAACTTTTCTTTTTCAACAATTCTTAATTACTACAATCAAATTTATCTCTCTAAATTTCTACTTAAACTTAGCTTCTCCATACACTTGGCTGAATTTCTAGATTCATCTAAAAAAAATCTTCATGACAACAAGAACAAAAAAACTATTGTGATAGCCTAAGTGTCATAACTCCTAACAATATCATGACTATAGAATAAAGACCTTATGGATAGAAGTGTCAAAAAAGATCATGACATGCTAACTCAATTTGCTAAACACGAAAATTTTTTGGGTTAGGCTTGAGATTTAGTAGGTCTTTGTGGGTAAACGGGTTGACCCGTTTATGATATTGCTTAAAACGAGTCCTATAATGAGTTGACCCGTTAACCTATTAAAATTTATTTAATTTCACGTGTCGTGTTGGGTTGGGTATAACCCACATATTTTTTAGTAATATTAAGAGTTAAAATAGTCATTTAAATTGCATTGTAAGAGATAAACAATATGAATAAATAAATAAAGATAAATAAAATTTTATTTAAGTTTGTTTGATGGTACTTGCTTGAATATTTGAAAAACATATGAAATATGAAATTTTTAATAAATTTACAATTTTAATCATGATTTGATTTATGGACAATATTACAGTTAATTTCTGTAACAAATATATTATATTTTTTAGGTTATAAATGTCATACAGGTTAAATGGGTTGTGTCGGGTTCATAACCCTCATATGACTCAATTAAATAAATGAGTTACACGTATCGTATTCGTGTAACCCGTTTAATTTTCATGTCGTGTTAGGGTGACACAATTAATAAATGGGTTGGGTTCGTTTTGATCCTAATCATGTTATCTAAGTAAGTCAACCCGACACGAACACGATTCATCCATATGTTTTGACACCCCTAATTATGGATGTGAACAGTACAATTGGGGGGCAATATTGTCCTAAGGAAAATTTTTTTGAGGGTTAAATTGTCATTTTGCTTTTGTAAAATTACTTTGCAGCCACTGATTGTGAGGCTTTCTTCAATTAAAACGGAGGGCTTTAATTGTCATTTCTCTGATGTGCATTTAACTTCTAGTAATGGATGTCCAAACCTGATTCACGTGAAACGACGCCGTATCACTAAGGGCGTTTTTGTTTTTTGCCATCCCTCTAAACAGTGGCGTTTTTGTCTTGGCAGATCCTTCACATGAGGCGCTTTTGTCTTTTGCTCCTCCTATCATTTCAGCTCACATCCTCGAAATTACTTGCATGCCCTTCCAATGTCTCTTAGCTTCACATCAAAATGACGCCGTTTCAAAGGGCACTTTTGCCATTTCAGCCTTTACACTGTGCTATCCAAAGACAGATTTTTTTTTTTTTTTTTTGCCAGAAGCTTTCCAAAGACAGATGATACAAGAATTATAATTTAAAATAATGTAAGACATCTACATGTGAGGGTCTTCGTTAATGGAATTTCAATATTGCTTTGGTACATGTGAGGGTCTACTTCACATGTTGTCCATAAAATATTTCAATTTTTATTTTTTTAATAATTTTTTTTTTGCCAAACATTTTTTTAATATTTTTTTTTGCCCGAAACATTTTTTTTAATAATTAAGTAAAGAAAAGAACCTCTTTATCATATCAAAGTGGAAATCTAGGGTCAACCATCTTACAGTAAAAAAAAAAAAAAATCTTATTGTTGGGTCAATTAAGCTAAAATAATTATATATTTGCAATATATATATATATATATATATATATATATTAAAATATAATGATTGAATGAATAAATTATAATTTAATGATACTAAAATTATTTGTGAAATTTTGAGTTTAAATTTAATTAAAACCTAACTGATTTATAAACAAATTATGATTATATATGGTTTTTTTTTGCCTGAGATTATACATGGGTTTGTTTGAAACTAATCATATTGACATGTGGATTAAAAATAGCCACCATCAGATTACTGGGTAGTTATAGAACTCTCTCTTTCATATTATTTTTTTAAAATGCAATATATATATATATATATATATATATATATATTTATTAAAAATAACTATAAACCTATATAAAAAAAATTTCTTACATCTTAATTTTTATCACTTTAAAATAAATAAAATATTTTTAGTAAAATTTTTAATACTCAACTCTTAATTAAATAAATTAAATATATAATAAACCAAACTTTTTATAAATATTTTCATTACTTTAAATATATCAATATAAAAATATGAATAAATAATTTTTCCTATTAAGATGTAAATTTTAAAATAAAATTTTAAAGACACGTGTCAAACATCCATAACAAAACCTAAAATTCTAACCCTAATCATACATAGCAAAAAAAGTTAACATCAAAACTCTCATTAGTTGCCGCTAGAGAGAAAATTTCTCTCATTCCCTCATTTGCTCCTCCTCTTTTCTCTCATCTGCTCTTTCTCTGATCTCTGTTCTCTTTGAATCTTCACCTCTTTTCTCTCTGTACTATCTTCTCTTACTTGATTCTTTTCTGATCTCACTTTTCTCTGGATCTAGCCATATCCATCTTCTGAATTCTCTCCATCTCCATCTTTTATGACTTCTCTTCATCTCCATCTTTTATGAATATATCTTTCTTTTCTATTTAACTCACAAAAAATTCATTTTTTGTTTCTCTGAAGTTAATTTCATTCAGATTGATCAAAGAGAAAAATCTAAATTTGATCTATCCATCTGAAATTTTTTGAGCAGTGCATGCAAGCGTTATCTTGAGAGGTAACTCAAGCTTTCTTTTCACTTGATTCCTTCTGATTGTTGTTCATTTGTTTCTTTATAAATTTTCTCTTTTATTCATTCAAATTCTCTCTCTTTTTTAATCAAATATGGAAGCATCACTTGCATCGCTCCATATAGGATTTCCAACCATTCCTCAAGATATACTTAGAAAGATCTATAAATGTAGATTGGGAAGGATAATGTCACTTTTGCGTCTGGGTTTTCCAAGAGATGTTTGTTGGCTTATAGAAGCTAGAGTTCGATTAGCAGGAGAATTCAATGATACTCTCATCAAACGTCTTCCAAGGTTAGGAAGAAGTTTTTATTCAAAGAAAAGAAGAGAAAAAAGAATAGGGGTCTGTCACAAGTGTGCAAGATGGAATTGCAACTGTAATATCCTGGACTCCGTAAGTTTATAGTATTAACAATAATGTCATTGGAAGACAAATTGAATGGCTATTAAGATAACGAAATCAATAAGAACTCAAACGAGACCCGGTTAAATGCAAATAAAATTTTTCTTTAAATTAATTCTACTTCTATGATATTATGGTACATATGAACTCATAAAAATGTTAGAAATATGATTAATGAAATAAAGTCAATGAACTGCATTGATATCAGTTACTACAAGGTACAGTGAAAAAGAAGGGTAAAACGGTGAAGGGTAAAACGGTCATTTCGCGAAATCTGTCAAAACAGTTTATATGATAAAATATTGTGAGGATTTGTACTGGTTTATATGAAGTTAAGGATATTGAAGTGTTTTATTTGGAATTGTATCTTTAATGCAGGTTGTGAACTTGGGGTAATGCTATAGTTACAACTGTTATGCTGCCAAATTGAAATTGATTGCTAATGCTCAAAGAAATGTATAGTATTAATTGTATTGTTATATTGACTAAGTGGGTTCTACGGGTTGTTGGTACCTTTATGGTCACCCATGCCCTAGGACCGTTACATCGCCAAAGGTGGGAAGTGACAAAGGTGGTATCAGAGCAAAAGTGTAAGTCTAGTATAAACTACTAAATGTTATTGAGTTATAGTGTATACGTGAAACCATGGAGCATAGGATTCCTGATTGTCGATTACAGTCCATCATTAAGATAGTTTCGCGTTATCCATATATGATTAACTTCTCTTCTTTTGGAATGATATATATATTGATATGTGCATACATACACTATTGTAATACTGATATGAATCAAACATTGAGCATACTTTGAATGATATAATTGTGCTAAACTGTGATGTGAAAGTAAAATGCCAAATGTGCAAAGGAGGTCGGTCTCCTAGAGATCGCTCTTGGAATAGTGAAAATGAATTTATATTATTAAATTGAAATTCCATATAATGATCATATGTGAACATTGATAAAGATATCAAAAATATCGATTGACTGTGAAAAAATTATAGGATACAAATGTTTATAATAATGCATAAACTATTTGTACAAATGAAATTATGTGTATTGCTTAGGATAAAAACATCCTAAGGAAACTGTCTTAGAATAATAAAAGTGTAAAAATATAACGTTGAACTATACATTATGTTAATGTATGATCATTGGTTAAAGTCGCCTACGTTTGGCGACAGATTAGAGAAGAAACAAAAGCAAGTGAAAATATAGATGCAATGATACGAAAACGATATGAAATGCAATAAGGATTGACAAGTGAAAAGAGGAAGGCATATTATATGCCAGTTATGGTGTATTCCCCAGCAATGATAATTGTATGGAGGGAATGCAGAAAATTTTCTAATATCGACGTAGATATCATATATAAATTGAAAGAAAGAATGTTGATTAGTGTATTCACGAAAGAAAATGGTCAATAACCAATGAATATCACTATTTTTAGAGAAACATGTGAAACTACTTACGATGAGATAATGAGAATGGTTAAAGGAAACCATGGGTAACCTTTGTTAGATTTAATAAAAGTCTTAAAACAACGGAAAAGTAAAGCGAAATGTGTACAAGTTATAAAGATATAAATGATAAAAGGAATGAGTACACATTGAGCACTAGAATAGCCTTAATGATTGCAATAAAGATATTTTAGTGAGAGATTTTGCTTAAAGAAGACTAAATGATCATGAAATAGAGTAAATGTGTTAGAAACGATGGATATAGAATATGACCAAGACAAGTCAATGAGATGTTGATTAAATGAAACCATAAATACTGAAATGAAGAGTGTGAAATATAGTAATGTATAGAGAACTGTAAGAATAGTAAAACTATCGAGCAAAGAAAAACTAGTATGGTTGAAAAATGTAACTGATACAGAAGAGACTGAAATGAGAATAAGTAAAAGTGAAATGATAAAAGTGAAACCAATGAAATGGACGAGTTTGACTCGAGATAATGGACATTGAAATTGTACATAGTTAAAGAGATAAAGAAATGGATGATAGTTGAAAAGAACTACTGCCGTATTAGAATATATGGAATTGATCAAGAAAATGACTTATGACAAAAAACTTATGAAAGAAAAAGTAATATGAATAAGTAAGAACTTTGCAATGGTCAAAGAGTAAACAATGAACCGAAAGTAATCTTGGAAAAGATGTGACAAAGGTATTATATGAAATGGATATATGTTATAAATGATAATAGAGTGTATTAATTCTTATATGTATTCTAAAGAAAGGAAATGAATATAAGATGATACATTTTACTATAATAGGAGTGTGATATAAAAAAAAAACTGTTTGAACACTATGACGGTGCATAATGATGTACGCTTGTACATTGTTCCAATTGAAACAACATACTCATAGCAAGAGAACAAAAAAAGATTGGTTAGACAAATGTGAAGAGATTGCGAAACAACGGACTTATAAGCTAAAGTAAGAGTTGAAAAAAATACGGTAATTAAAGGAAACTATATATTCTCCTTGTTCTTATTATTCTAATGGTAAAGAGAAAAGTTATAATAAGAACATTCATTACTGAATCAGTTTAAATAAAAATTATCTATTGCGATATCAGGATAAATCAACTGAAGTATTATAAATTGACAAGGAAAAGAGAATTGATTTTAAGACAGATTGCTAGTAATGAATTATTTGATATAAACAAAGCCACATGTGTGATAGTTTACACACCATGAAAGAGCATTTGCTTCTTTAGGAAGCCATAATTTATATGGAATTACATCACTTGTCACATCCCACTTTCGGGATGGACGGTCATAGGGCATGGGTAGGTCTAAGGCCACCGAAAATCCATATAATTCAATTAACACTACAACTCAACTGCAGTCCGGCGAAGCGACGACTGCACATATTACACTACTCTAGAATCACAACCTGCAAAACAAGTTACACTTCTAATAATTTTCCTTCCTTATATCATTCACTTCGCAGCCAATACAAATCCTCCCAATATTTTCCTCACATATAATGATTTATTTTCAAGGTCAATCTCACAATTTAATAATTAACTGCACTTTCATATGAAACACTTACATTAAGTTATTCACTAGCATCATTATACACATTAGATAATTTACAACATTAATTTACGATTCTTAGGTACCATGGAGCATCTAGATATCACACTAATTTTATTTACATATATTTTCTTACAATTAATTATACAATCATCAAAACACTTTATTTTTCCCTTACATCAACTTCCAGCTTCAAGTGAAAAATATAACTTGAGTTGCACTGATAAATCTCTATTCCTGTAAAAGAAAAGAAAAAATAGGGGAAGGGGAGTGAGTAAAACTCAATGAATGTATTCTAAACAATTATGCACATGGGGACGTTTCACTTCGATTTGATTTCATAATGGGAACAATGATTCAATATAGATATATAACAATGATAGTAATGATAGAAATATCAATAACACTGGCACTAGGATTTAGTAGCAAGAATAACAATATCAATAACACTGGCACTAAGGTTCAGTAGAAAGAATAACAATATTAAGAATTATAACAATGAAGGCAATATAGATATCATTGGCACTAGAGTTCAGCAGAAATTTGTATTCACTAGATGAGGGCGAAATTTTTCATCGCTACTCATCAATATTATACTAGTGGCAAGGGCTCTTCTTTTGGAGTAATACCATAATGTAAGGTTATCTAGACCTTACGGCTAGGGTATTCAAAATCCCTCCTAGCAAGGGTTACTTCATTGTGCACAAAGCTCGGTGTTTCTCACACCGAAAAAAGGGGATCTCTGCCTTAAGGACAATAGCACTGTACCATTTTTGGTACTTTAAAGAATGTTCAATTAACACTGAGAAATATTTAATTCACTAATAGATATGAAAATATAAATAGGAAAAATTAATGGAATCAATGGAGCACTATAACACTAGAATTCTGTTGGAATACGGGCAATGTACAAGTATCATTATCAATTCAATTTGGATATGGATTTAACATAATTTAAGAATAGGTTTAGAGTTAATTTTCAAGGAATAAGTAATTTATGTTTCAATGACAATGTGGACAATTCAATCAATAAAACAATGATGGTAATTTCCATGTACATAAAAATGTAGAATACACTCACTTGTTTACACTTGTCTTTACTAACTTTCTTCAATTACTCTATGTGAGGATTGCCTTCCTCCTCAGGATTCTCTACACATAATACATGTAATCAATAAGTTCAATTAGCATAAGCAAGTTTATTAAAACATTAAAGTTTAAAACATATTTATAGGATCCTGTCATGACCCAACCCCACTATTTTTATTATTTATTTAGCTACACTACTCCAAATGGAACAATTCTTTTTTTTTTTTATATGAAACTAGACTTATAATTTTACATTTCATTAGTTTTTATCTCAATTTGGTTCTGCTTCCAAGGTCATCCAACTTAAGATTTAATATCAGAAATACTGTTAGTCTAAATACCCCATCATAGCTTAGTAATTTTCATATATATCCAAATATACTAAGATTTTTACTCTAAAATTTATATATCATCTAGAGGACATATCAAGGTTCATTTCTTATGTTTTATTCATCTTCAAATTCCTACCCTAACATACTCAAAATTGGCCTCCAACTTTCTGAAATCTCAGGGTAGTCTGCAGGATGCAGTTTCATTATCCTTCCCATATCTAAAAAAATAACAAGATTTGTCTTAATATTCCTTCTATATAAATAAACCACATACATCAAGATATAATTTTTATGTTTTAAATTTCTTCAAATTTGTGCTCCAATAGATTCATTTTCTCCTCTAAAATTCTAGCACTTCTAAACCCTCAAATTTGTCTACTTTAGTTTCTTGCTTCCTTTATCTATTCTTTCATTTCTTATTCCTTTTCACCAAAACTACCTCAATTATGTATTATTTACTTATCAATTAATCTTTTCTTAACTTCACAATCTCTTTTCTCCATCCCCCAATTCAATCAACATTACCACACAATCAACACTAATAATTTAATCACGCAATCATCACACAACACACATATATGTATAGATAGATGAAAAGAGTTAAATTAATTCATAATCTTACCTTAAAAATCATTTTCTTCTTCTTATCCTTCTTCTTCTTTTCTTTACTCTCTCTTTCTTTTTATTTCTTTTCCTTAGTAAAATTTTAAGAAATGAAGATGAATACTTATCTCTTCATTTATATCCATTTATATATTTTTCCTTTTCCTTTTATTTTATTTTATTACATGAAATTTTGGCAATTTGTTTACCATTTTTTCCTTCCCATGGTCGGCCATTCACATTTTTTTTTTACTTAGTCAAACTAATAATTATCTTTAAAAGGAAAATTATAATTTTGTCCCTTTTTAATCAAAGTTTTACTACACTTTCTTGTTTTAGTCTAAAATTATTTTTAATCTAATTTTTAGGGTTCTAGTATCCTAATTAACATTTCTCTCATTAAATTTTCTCAATCAAGATTTAATTAAAAATCTCTGAGTCGGAATCCATTGGTTTCGTGCTTTGCGTACCGATTTCACTTAGATATTTTCTATGCTTATCTCTAATTCAATTTTTTACATTCCATAACTTCTAATGCCCTCATATTTATATAAATTCTCCAAATAAAATCTAGAAATGCTTTATGAGATCAGAATTTGTTGATCTTACACTTAACACCTCAATTTTCCAACATTTATCCTTTTTAGGGTTTCAATTCCTAACTTCCTATTTTCTTTCTTACACTCTTCATTTCACTTGTTCCCATGTCAAATATATCTCCTCTGATGCTTTTCATAATATCCCCTCCCTTATTTCATACAGTCAGGAGCTCAATTTTCAGACCGATACCCGTTCGGTTCTCTGATTTTCATAACCGTCATCTATACTCCCTCGCTTCTACTCCGATCACTTCCCTTCAACCTCAATACTCATAGTAAACATAGGGTCGGGGTGTTACATTCTACCCCCCTTAAAGAAAATTCTTCCTCGAATTTTTAAGGAGAACCTATTTCACCATTTAAGCATATTAATCACTTACAATGTCAAGTAACATTATTATTTCCTCTCCACTACGATTTATTTTCGATCACTTAACTCAGAACTACTTTCAAGATTTTTAATTCCATCCTACTGGATCTTCACTTGTTTTCTCATCTACCTAGTTAGTGGAACAACTTTATGAGAGCTTTCTATTAATAGGCTCTACCCATTTTTTTCGTAAAAGATGATGAAATGAAAGAGCACATTATCCTCAAGTCGATGAAAATATGTGTTTGCTCAAGTTGAATATAAGTAATACCTGTCACTGTAACATCTACTGTACGTGCTTCTTGTTGGTTGAGTGCAAACAGTCTACTTCTTCCCCTGTTTGCTGCAGTCTGAGTTGTTTCGAATGCTTATCTCTGTCCCTGTCCTTATGTCCCAGCATTTCCAGTACCCTGTCTTGGCATTTGAACAGTAGTCTGTGATCCTGCTGGTGTATTTTGTCGCTCTCTTAATCGTGGGCAATCCTTTAAGAAGTGACCCATTTGACCACACTTCAAACAAGCGCCAGTAACCAACCGACAAGTCCCTTCATGCTTTTTATTACAAATAGAAAATGTGGGCATAAGATTCATATTTCTAGTGCAGATGCTACAGAAATATCCCTATCTAGTGCTCTATTAGCTCCAATTCCCGTAGACTGATTATAACTCGCAGTCGAAGACGCATACTCGAGCATTTTGGTTTGTGATCCACTATATATTCCTTCTCTATAGCCCCCTTAACTCTTACTTTTAGTCCTTTATCTTTGCTCCCTCTCGTCTCGCTCTTTTTTATGTTTGGACTCCATTTGTTTCGCCTTATCAATCAACTTCGATAGAGAAACAAACTTAATTGTACACAAAACGCTGTGCAATGGTGCAATTAACCCCCTTCTAAACTTTTTTATCCTCGCAGCCTTAGTCAGTACAATTTCCTGAGCATACTTACTCAACTTATTGAACTCCCTCGTGTAATCCGTTACCGACATCCCTCGTTGCTTTAATCACTCAAACCTCGCAATTCGATCTTTCCTTTCTCCTTTTGCCAAAAATTCATCCATCATCTCTTGCTTGTATTGTTCCAAGGTAGGAGGAGCATTTTCATACAACCGATTCTCTACATGACGTTCAAACCAGTCCCAAGCATTATCCTTCATCAGTAATCCCACCAATTTGATGGCTCATACATTAGAACACAACAATCTCTTCACTACCTTTTCCAAGGCTTCTAGAAATGTGGTTCATCTCCACTTTCACCAAGAAACTCTAGTAGTCTCATCTTCATGAAACTTGCAATCGATACACCTCCATCGTCTAATACCCTTCTAGTCATCTGTCTCGAGATTGGGCTGTCTACTGGTACAGGTGGTGATGGTGCCTCTAGTTGTTGTTGTCAAGCTTGTCTTAACTCACGAACCTTTCTCCTTAACTCTTCAAGTTCTTCCTTTACAATATTGTCATTGACGTGAGGAACTTGTTGGTCAACCTCTTGTACAAGTCGACGAACTCTTGGTGGTTCCACAGGTTCTTCAATCAGCTCTTCTGACAGTGATGCAGCAACAGAAGTTACATTTGAGGCTACTTTCGGAGCTATACTTGCACCTACTATTCTTTTGGGAGGGGGAGATCCTCTCCTCGGTTGTCCCCTTGGTCTTCCTCTAGGCGGCATTCTATGTCACAACCATATGTAAAGTTGAAGTACGTTGTTAATCTTATAACCTTCAATTAGATCACATTAAATTTCCATAACTGACTAACCACCAGTTGCAATTAAAAAACTCAGGAAATGAGCCAAATATATACGGATAACGCAGATTTAAGCTTAACGATAGACAACAATTGGCAATACGGAATTCCTATGCTCCATGGTATTACTTATAGCTTATAACATATCTATTCTCATATAATTTATGATCTATCTTCGCTTTGATACCACCTTTGTCACATTCCACTTTCGGGATGGACGGTCCTAGGGTATGGATAGGCCTGAAGCCACCGAAAACTCGTAGAATCCAATTAACACTACAACTCAACTGCAGTTCGGCGGAGCGCCGACTGCACATATTACACTACCCCAGAATCACAACCTGCAAAACAAGTTACACTTCCAATAATTTTCCTTCCTTATATCCTCAATTTCGCAGCCAATACAAATCCTCCCAATATTTTTCTCACATATAATGATTTATTGTCAATGTCAATCTCACAATTTAATAATTAACTGCACTTTCACATGAAACACTAACATTAAGTTATTCACTAACATCATTATACACATTAGATAATTTATGTAGCCCAAGATGTACCAAGAAGGGGGGGTTGAATTGGTAGATAATTAAAAAAAAATTAATTGAACAAGAAAGAAAGAAAAAGAAATAACACAAGGATTTATAGTGGTTCGGATTATAACAAATCCTACATCCACTCCCCAACCTTAATTGGGTATTTCACTATCAATGGAGTTTTACAAAGTTCACTCCCAACTTAGTGTTTAAGCTCACACCAAATTTTACAAGTGTTTCCCAAGGCTCACACTCAAACCCCTCAAGTGTTTTCACTAGGCTCACACTCAAACCTCTCAAGTGTTTTCACTAGGCTCACACTCAAACCTCTCAAGTGTTTTCACTAGACTCACACTTGAACCTCACAAGTGTTTTCACTAGGCTTACACTCAAACCTTACAAGTGTTTTCACTAGGCTCACACTCAAACCTAAATAATAGAGAAAGATTTGTGAAAAATGAAACTAATCTCACTCTTGCAAATAGCTAGTATAAAAAATAGAAGAATGTAATCTAGTTTAGAATAAATTTAAGCACACAAAGATGTTCTTGATGTATGAAAACTTCACTTTACTTCACCTTGAGTCTTTAGATATATATAGGTCTTCATTCCATGTTCAAACAGCCATTTTAGTACTCTAAAAACGGTACTAGAGAAGCTCCAACGGATATATAATGACTATATTCCAACGGCTTTATAATAGTTGTATTCAAAAATTCAAAATATTTAGATATACAACTCCAAATAATGATTCGTTTTTTTTTTTTTTTGGAAAATTGGAGTAGTCTACTATAACTTTGTAGTTTTGACAAACTTCAAAATAATCCATATTCATATTCTAAAAAATCAGAATATTTTATTGCTCATCTAGTCATGACAGTTTGAACATGCTTCAGTATTTCACCCAATGCTTCTTTTATACACCTCAGATTGATGCAAGGATTTTTGAATATTAAACTAGACGTCCATAGATACAAATCTAGAGAAGAGAATATTCAAAATCCCTTTGTAGAATTAACGTTACTAATTCTAATTGACATCATCTGCTATTACCCAGTTTGACAGCTTGAGCATAATTCAATTAAAAATTCATAACTCCATTTTCCAAGATCCAAAAATTATACCAATTTTTGTTCCTGAAATTAGACAGATGTAGCTATCCATCCATATATAGTTTGCATTCATAGACTATCCCAATTAGTACAGTTTATTCTTCAAACTTCAGTCAATAGTTTTGCTTCCATGGAGATCATCCTTCTTCACATGAGTTTCTTGGTTTCACATACTCTTTTCATCTTCACGATTCAATTTCTTTACTTAATAGCATTAATATCAATAAAAGATTACCTACTAATAACAACAACACTAAACAAACTTGTTAGTAGTAATAATATTTTGCATCATCAAAATCACATATGAAACCTTAGGGTCAACATTCTCCCCCTTTTTGATGATGACAAAATATTGATGCAATAATCAAAATAATTCTCCCCCTTTTTGGAATCAATCAAAAAGGCAAAACAACATTCTCCTCCTTGTTGTCAAGAAGCAATATATGATGAACAATATATTTAACTCCCCCTTGATATATGCAAAAAGATAAAAATAATAGGCAATTATCAAATAAGTTAATAAAATAATCTTACAAACTCCCCCTAAATTTATACAAACTTTAATAGCATAACAAGCATTTATATGGAAAAGAATTATCTTACCACAAAAACTATTTCACAAAACCAATCAAATTAAGCATGTTTAAGGCATTGAAATTTGACATAGGAAAATATGATTGTTAAAATAAGTTTTTATTGCAAGGAGCTCCCATCAAGCATACCAAGCTTTCTTTGTAGTGTATATGAAATACCTACAAGAAAAGAAAATTTATCTATACTTTGGTACCCAATTGTATTTGGGTCCTTGAGGGTTAGTCATGGAAAAATCTTCAAGTTTTAGAAGAGCCTTCCTTATATAACAAAATACATTAATGTGGCCTTTTTTCATACAATAATCACATTTTAGTTTTGACTTGAAAGTCTTTTTGTGCTTTGCCATCTTGCAATAATATCATGATGCACATAAGAGCATATATGATGTTGTGATTGTGGGTGTTTTTAAATATGCCTCTTTTGATATTTAAATGCATGATTGACTCTTTGAGGCTTAGCTCTTGAGTCATATGAAACTTTCTCAATCCTCTTAGGATTTGAAGATATTGTGTGTGTTTTAACCTCCTTGTTTACTACTTCTATACTAGAAGTTTGAGGAGTAGATACTTTGACAAACGAAGGAGATGAAGATGTAGATACTGATGAACTATCAAAGCCAAGACCATATTTTACAAGGGGTGGTCTTTGAGATACAATAAGTGTATCCAAAGCTTCCTTCCCTTTATGGAATTTAGAAATAGAAGTTCTTAATTCTTCAACTTCTAATTTCA